>NNCF01136104.1:0-21889 GCA_002313205.1 Laupala kohalensis | reverse complement strand
GTAAAATATATATATATATATATATATATATATATATATATATATATATATATATATATATATATATATAGAAAAATCAGACCATATTTTAGAAAATCTTATTAGAAACTTTGCATAATATGGTATAATTAAATAAACAACGTAAGTCTTGTACATGTTTGAACGGAATGTATGTCATCTTGAGTTGTATGAAATATCTGATTATGGGGCTCCAAATTTTTCCCTTCCCGATCATAAAAAATATAAACTAAGTAGATGAAAACTTCTTATAAAACTTAGCTACCAACAATAAAATAAATAACATTTACGATGAGACCTTAATAATATATTTTTTTTATTTAATAACTGAACGTAAACTATAATTACCCAACTAAACCAACTAAAAAATGGATGGAAATTGTTGAGCTTGCCCGAACTCACACCGAGTTGTATAGTTATAAGAAGAAGAAGAGACCAACCAAAGTAATTTCCTCATATGCAATACATTTAAAAATGCAACAAATATTGGTTGATTAACATGTTATTAATTTAATTCACACAATGTTCCTTCTATATTTTGCACATTGTCAGATATATAGGACTTCTATTTTAACCCTTCGAAGGTTGGGTGGGGTGTCCCAAAACCCTACTTATCTTTATATTGCTATTTCTGAAACAAGTTTATCTCGTAACCTGAAACGCTATCTCATAACAATCTACCACGGGCTGACTGCGTCTGTTTCCTCTTGAATTGGCGATGTCTACGGATTCATAAGTCGTCATTGTTCTTGCTGGGGTTTCTTATAAGTGAAAAAGGTGTGTCACAATTAGGGGTCAGCGTTAATGAAGCAGAATAGAATTTAATTGATATTTTTTACTTGCTAATTATATTAGATACAACACTAAAACAAATGAAATTAATATGTTTTGCGATTAATAAATTGTATTAAACCTGCCACGAAACCCTTCTTTATTATATCATTCACATTTTTTACAAATAAATTTAACACGAAAAAGAGTGAAATGATAAAATAAGTATCCCAGATGAGAGTAATTTCCAAATAGTTTTAGTTATATCCCCATTCCGCTAAAAACGCATTTCATTATATACCCCACCCGACAGTAATTGCAGTAACAGTATATACCATCCGAATGTAAGTGTTAAGTATATAAGAGTTACCTTTTGCACAAATGTGTTTACAATGTAAAAGAATTTATAGATTTTAATATAAGTTAAATTCGTCTTGAACTTTATCACGCCATTGCTGTAGTACTTTCAAAATATAATTTCTAACTATAGGAGTATGGTGAAATGTTAAATCCGCCTCTGCCTTAAGGTCTTTGATCGAAATTGATGGGATGGTCCCTCACTTGCTTTCGGGGAGTATATTAGTTTATTGTCCTCCACGTGGTCATACGCAGTTTGTAACCGCTTTCTTAAAAATAAATAAATTATTAATATACCAAGTGACACAATACCATCCTCTAAGGCTTGAATTCCGCAAATTTCCCTCAACCACTGCGCCGCAATCGCTTTCCCGCGAGAATCCCAAGGAGGGAGGTGGAGAGGGGGGAGTCGATGCTGGGTTGAATGAGCTACCTCCCATTGATCCAGTTGCCGTGGCGACCGCCCTGCAGCACCACCCACGCCACCCACGCATCGAGAGCTGCAGCAGAGGCAGCGCCACGGCACGCGGCGGGATGAACCAATGGGAGGCAACCGGAGCCGCACCCCCGCACTCAACCCGGGCACGCAAGCTTATTCACAAACACAGTTTCTACATTCAAGAGTTCTAAATTTAGAATGGTAAACTCGGTCTCGGCTGGGGCACTGACTGGGAGGCCAGGGTTGAAATCCCGGCGAGGTCACGAGAGTTTTACGTATATCCCAACTAACATACCCTGTCTAAATCCTTGAACCTTCGATTGGTTTGCGAAAAAAATCATCATTAGTCGCACAGGACTAAAAATTCCGGTTTAGAGTAAACATAAATATAGCCATAAAATATTTATTTCTAATAGATATTACTGTTAAACAAGGAACACTACGTATATTTATAAAAGCTTAAAAATGACCAAAAACTATAATTGATACCGTTTTAGAAGGCAAAAGCTTATGTATAAAATTGTCGTTCACAGGATATCCGTCCCTGTTAGCTTGCGAGATTCGACCGGTCATCGATGAAATTGACTGACAAAAGCGGAGCGATCTTGTGCAGGGGAGTAAGGGAGAGTGATTGTGTCACTAATGTCAGTAGAAGAAGATATAAGTAGTCTCGAAAAAATATCGATAACTTGGAAGAAATGACCGTGGCGCCTCTAATTGGAAGTTAGGATAAATACCCACTTTATCCGGAAGTCAAAGCTATCAGAGCTTCTCATGAATATCACATCCTTCTCCCGCAGTTATGAAATCACGGAGCTCAACAACCAATGAACCCCAAACCCGTTCACACACGAGTTGATTATTTTACCATGCGAGTTGAAAATTGTCGCAAAAATTTTGAGTACTCGAATTTGCGCTTGAGTAGAAATTGACCTTGACAATCCACGCGAATGAGAGATACACCAAATTTTTGTGTTTCAATTCTGCGTACATAAATATAAGGTAAACAGTTGGTCAATACGAAGGAACACATTTTATTGTTACTGGCTAAACAGAGCACGGAAAGGGTGTTCGGCGGTACTGAAATTGTGGAGTATGATATATACCACTTTTATTATCGATAAATTTTTGAAAAGAATTATCTAGTGTATGCACATTTTAAGTTTAAGAATTTAATCAACAAGTTGGTACTATTTTTTTCTCGATGGTAAATGGTCGTAAAACGTTAAAATTGGTAACGTTGTATAGCTTCTTATATAGAATAAAAGTATAGCAAAAGTAAAAGTTAGTAATTTAATATGGACCTCCTTTTTGTTCGTTTTTCATTGTGAGAACCTTTTTTACTCGCCACACTTTCTAGTTATTACAGACAGCGTACATACGTAACCCTTAAAGTTTATGAAGTTCTAACATTCTTTTAATAATTTATGTAAGAACTAATAAGGCCGAAATTTTCTTACGATGAGATTAAGTTAGTCATATTCATTGAATCCAGGAATCATTGTCAAACGGGAAATGGAGTTCTGAATTTTTTTGGCGTATGAAAATATTAGGCTTACATTTATATTCCAGTCATATTATGCCTCTAGGCTTAATATAACTATATTATAATTTAGAATTTGATAGTTCGACGTGAAAGTTTATCGAACAAAGATAAAAATTGAGGGGGTTGTCTTTTCCACTCATGCCCGCAACACGCAATTCACAAATGTATTGCAGGTTGCAGTTACAGATTTACTACCGTTACCACATCTCCATTTCAAGAGACATTTAGACACACTAACCAAGATACTCCCACACTTATTCGAAGGTGAAAAATTGGCGCGCTATTTCTAAAAATCCAAACCATTTGTGAATGGATCTCTTTATTGCCCCGATAAAGACTAAAGTTATGGCAAACTACAATTTTATTTATGTAGAGAAATATAAATTCAAAAGGGGTCTACTTTGTAGATCCTTCACAAAACCTGTTATTTTCCAGAATAGAGTTTTCACTAATGAGAAGATCGTTGAAGAAATAAGTAAAACAATCAATCATTCTGGGATTAATAAAAAAAATTTTTACAATTATTTCATCAACAGAAAAATTAATTCATATTTATTTCAAACAATATCATTAAATTTAAAAACGTGACGATGTATACATTTATCCTTCCATTACGGAAGATGGTGCAATTTTGCTAATATTAATTTGTATTGGTGGATTCAATTTATTTATAAGTCATTCCAAGTTTTCATCCGCGAAAGAACTATTACTAAGATCTTACGAAAATTTACTCGAGAAATAAGGTTTCGTCGGTTATAGATAAAAATAGATTTACGAAACAAAATTATTTGCAAAATGAATTCAAGTTAAACTTACTATATAAGATATGTTTACGTAATTCAGAGACAATGAAAAGAGTAAATTTTGACTCGAATAAAATACTCAGAAATTATAGAAAAGAAATATTTTGGTATCTAATGAAACCTCTTTTAAATTTCATTCCCAACATATGAATATTAATAAATACTAAAAATATTACTATTTGCCATTTAATTATTTAAAAAGCAGATTTACAAAAAATGTTAATTATTCATTTTCTCGCTAAATAAATGACACAAACTTCACTAATATAAGAATATACTTCATTAATATTAGAAAACTGATAAGTAATTTAAAATATGCTGTCAAAACGTATTTATGAATACAAAAATTAATATACTCGTAATTCATCATTTCAGTCATATCAAGTAACAATTACTTCATTAACTTCCTGAAGGAGTCTGTTATGCAGCCTAATTGGTGCACAACCAAAGCAGTGGGAAATCTGTGGTTACTAAGTAATCCGCGCGAGTTCGGGGAATTCAGATTGCAGTAAAGTTATTTCTGATCGTCGACCATTATTGTTTAACAAGTATAAGCTACGCCAGAATTAGAAAGGAGTAGCATTTCTAACTTCACAATCGCTAAATTCATTGGGGGAACGTTAAATTCATTGAGAGCTACTCGACTACTTAATAATGGAACATGAAATGCAAATCCATGTCGCTCGTACACACTTGTTCCACCCCATGTACGAGCTCCAATATTTTATTCCATTGATATTCTCAGAGTGACGATATATCATACAGCCATTTTTACGTCAGCATGTTCCCTCTTTTCCAATTTTGCAGGAATGTTCGAGAATTAATTAAATTTTCGGGAAAATATACGGAACTTTTTTATGCTTCTGTGGTAGAAATCGGTATTTATTCGGTGGTTGAGGTAACGCAGCGCGTGTCGAAAGGTATGTTTGATACCGCTGTTGAAATAGCGCAGACCCACCAACATACATAGATTTTGAAAATGAGTAAGGTAAGGGATTGAAATTGTGTGTCATTATCGAACGCTATCCAGACGAACAATGTAAATTTTTTGAATGACTAGATGTATCTCATGTCGAAAGATGTTGTTTCCTGTTAAGCTTTGGTTCTTCGCTCGGTATCTTTTCTCTTGTTATCCCACTTTATAGCAGCATTTTACTGCCAGAAAAAAATGGAACATGTTCTATTTCCTGGCATAACGGCCGTGCAGTTAATTACTACAACATCTTCCAGAGTATTTCCCCAAATCTAGGCTTCAAAATACAGCATAAAAAAAAGTAGAGATATGGCCTCAAACGCACATTTCATCATTACTTCTTCCGTGTAGAAGATTTGTGGTAACTCTCGGTCAGGTGAAAATGGTGACGAACAGGGAATCGAACCCGGGAATTCTGCTTTGATCGCAGGGGTGTTAACCACTACACCACCCGTTCACCTTTCGCAACTGTACATTATTTCCACGCAGACCTAAATTCCGGAAGACTTGAGACGCATCCCCATACAGAAGATAAGTGAAACAGGAGGCACACTATGTGTACGCTTAAGTACAGGTTTCACACGTATCTATATGTTACAATTCGTTATGCATACATTTCTTCCGTGTATCCTGCACGGTGGTGGTTAACACCCCCGCGACCAATGCAGGATGTCCCGAGTCCGATTCCAGGTTCACCGTCATTTTCATCTGACCGAAAGTTAACATCGTTATTTTATCTCAACAGCAGTTCCATTGAACCACAATTACTGCAGACGCGATTGTCCTTAGGGTCACCAGATTTGCATCACGACTGCAATCACGAGCTTCCAAAATGCCGTTCTCTCATCGGCCTCATCTTCACCGTCGTGACTCTTCCCCCCAACTCCTCCCCATCTCTCCAACCATTCCCCACCCCCCCTCCCGATGCCCGTGAGAACACGAAGAGCTGGCGGTCGCCTCCAGCGCTAGCATCGATCGCGGCTATTTTCGTCCTCCGAGACACAGGTGGGCGACAAGTGGAGGTAGCTGGTGCCGCTCCTGCCGCTGCTGCATCCGGGGGTGGAACAGACGAGCAGAAGAGATCGTCCTGTGTCTGGCGGTGGCATTGACAAACCCGATTGTGTCGACGAGAGTATTCACGTCAGGAAAATAAGATTCAGGTGGAGGTGTGCTGTAGCTGGGTAGATAACGTACTCTATTTGTAGACAGGATGTGAAAGTGAAGGAATTGGTTTTGATATCTGTACGTTCGAGAGGTTACTCCCGTGTCCCCGAACTTCCATTCCACCACAACATTCACTCATGTCATTCATCACCCGCCTCGGAGAGGTGCGCGAGGAAGGCATCTGGCATCCTCGTAATTCCCCCGTCATGTCAAAAAGAGGCATAATACCACACTCATCTTCGACCCCTACAGACAATGGAACATTCGAACGGTGTGAAAACTATTGTTAAATACGAAGTACTGTGAATTAAACAATTGTCGACTTATGTAAACATAAGAGGCGTGGAAAAAAATGTATTTATTTACAATTTACAAATTCTTCTCTTCAAATTTACAAATTACGATTTCTCTAAATTGATGGGTAACCCACCCAAAAGTACTTACGGCACCTGCTAACATAGATATCAAGGAGACAAGTGTAAACGATGAGACTAGGGTTTGTAATACCACCTAGGTATGGGAATATCAAAGAATTTGATAACTTATTTCCTAAAATCTATCAAATAGCCGTGTTTGATGTTCATCAGAATCATCGTTTGCGTAAGTCAAGGCATGATACGGACCTAATTTTAAGGATATTATTACAATGTATCTTCTTGAAAGAACAGAAACAAGGATTCGCACAAATTGTTCCACAACCTTCGTCTATTTATTCAAGATAGGCAATGGTATTATGAATTTAGGGGAGGATAATCTTTCAAATCCGAATTCCTCTCACATTGAGATCGTCATTCTGTACTCTAGGCTTGCTACTCCTCTGTTCATAGTAAACATTTAAAGAGCCTTTCCTAAAATCTCGACACCATTGCCTAACTTTCCCTTCCCCTTATGGTGGGTCCATATGTGTCACACAACAGAGGGTGAATTTCAGCAGCATTACGACCTCTTGCGTTTAAAAATCTAATCACTGATAAATCTTCACATCTGTCCGGATTTGATGTTTCTAATTTCCCATTTTTTTCTAATTACAGAAACTCATATAATAAATATCAAACTCATTTTAACACAGTTATGCACAGGAAAACAAAAATCAATAGACAGCAATAAGACAGGAACATGCCTCACAGATTTGTTGAACGTTAAACCCACCCGCAAATTTATCAGTGTTGCCAATACCTATTTATTACTGACCACCCTTTTCTTTTGAACGAGGCTCATCGTTAATTCATGAGTGCAACCTTTATGATTTAAACTTCTTCCTATTCTCTGGAGAAGAGATTTGAGATTGAGGACAATCTGCATTTAACATACAGAGTTGCTCTCCACAAATAGTCAACTTAAGTGGATATATGATAAAGATAATAATAATAAAGTTAGGAAAAATAAGACAAGACTGTAGCAGTTTACCGAGTATTAATCTACTAAATATTGTAACATATTTGGTTCACGTATTTCTTCACATTTGTACCAGAACTGTTACTTGAAATCGGAACCGAGTTCCACCAATTACAGAAATAGAAGCAGAAGCTAGACGACGTCTCCGAGTCAATTAAAAGACGAAATAAGTTTCACCCGCTAATTAGCAATCGGAGCTGGATCCGACGAGATCCCCGCGTTGTTTCAGACTTCTGGCATAATTTTAGAGATGGGGGAAGATGAGCGTGGGAAGCAGCTGTTTACGCTTTGGAGAGCAGCTCTCTTTCTCCGTCACTCCGTGTCCTAATGGCGTCGCTCCTCGCCCACGCTCCTCCGCCTGTCTTTTGTCTCGAGGCGTCGAGTGCGCATTCGAATGTGGAGCCTGACCTTTGCGAGGGATCGATGGCAGAGTCGAATTGATGGAGTCGTGAGGCAGGCATCGACATTCGTGTTTCGTTTACCTGCCGAGAACAAACAAGCGGCTGCTGCTGAATAACTGAAGAGTGATGACGAGGGAGGAAACCGGTCCACTACGGACTCTTCTCCGCTACTTCAAAGCAACAAGGATATCCCTCACTGAAAGTGAAACGAAAACGAGAAAGAATTAAGGAGTGGAATGGATAAAAACGTAACATTTCCGTCTAATATGGTAGTACTAAAACAAGAAGAATTAAATCAATAAAATATCTTATATTGGCGAAAATATATAGAGAAACATTGTGATTTCAACTAGAAAACATACCTCACCGGTCATTTAAATAACAAAATTGCAATTATAATTTATGGTAAAATACACTGCGTCTTATGGAGAAAACACTTATTTTCAATAAAAGACCGTCTTTTAAATCACGAAAGTGATGGAAGTTTACTTTGATTTGTAATAAATTTTTCGTAGAAATTTTTACATTGCTTTTATCTATAGGTCACCGAACATTTGAGAAAGATATTTCACTCTTTCCGTGGTGAGATGCATAAATCACGAAACCGTCGTTCTAAGGCCATCAGGTTTGTACGTGTTATTATACATTTCAAACGAGTCCAGCGAGTTCCTGAATACTGTTTGTAAAGTATTTTTAACTGACATATACGAATTAAATCACGTTTTTCATTCGTTACTTTCATATTATAGTGTTTAAAACCATAAGAAGAATAAAGACAACAATTATACACTTCCGTGATTTGACTAATTTGGAGTGCTGGTCCCTCCCTCCCAACAGTATTTTGAGATGCTTTATGTTCTAAACAATCGTGTTTTAATTCAAACCAGTACCCTAACAAAATTTAAAAAGTTAAAAATTTCGACAAAAAACTGATAAATGTTCCGACATAGATCATCACTAACAACCTTCATCCACGCAGATAGTTCAACTTTTGGTGAAATGTTACTTACCATATCTTAATCGATCTTTCGTACTGACACTACGCTACGAAGGAAAACTCATGACGCAAAATCCCCGAATCGTAATGTCAAAACTCAAAGAGAAATGATATGGGTCGAAGAAAAGATTCTGTGCAATTGCTACAACTGCTGGAAATATTTGAGTTGTCTTTCAAATTCGAAGTTCCAAATTAAAACCCAAAATTTGTACACGTCCTTCTATCCATTACAGATGTGTCCCTGGCTTGCTATTAGTTTGACTAAATAGTAATTGGGGGGAACATATCGGTCATTTACGTCTACTTCATCAAGCAAACCATCTAATACACTTTAGGATGCTTCGGGGATATTCCAACGAATGAAAAGCGATTCTAGAATATTCACGTGAAGTAATGTTAACATGAAGGGTGGACTAACAAACTTCGTACACAAACACTTTTTGAAATAGTTCACGATTATTATCTTAGTGATACTCGATTGCTATAACCTATTAGTATAGTTATTTGATTTTATTATCATGTTTAAAACATTTAAGTTGCTTTTCTTTTTTTCTTTGAGTCTATTATTTCGCTGATTGAGTTCCAAAAAACTAAATTCCTTTAACTATTTTTATTTATTTTATTAGAAAATTTAAACAATTTAAAAAAAAGGTATTCCACCAAATTTGTCGTTCTCAAGACAGTGGAATGGAAGACGTGTGAGATGCACTCACGATTCAGTGATCTACCCGTATTTAACAAACATTCCAGCAATACTGAATATATATATGGTATTACATATTGAATAATAAAGCTGTAATTAACGTTGTGTGAGAGTATAATTTTTTAGAATTCTCCCCACAAGGTATGGTGTTATTATTGTTCAAAACTTGTATAATTTATACAGTCACCAGCGTTTTAATTTTTAAGAGCATATTGTTTGTAAGGGGAAATAAACTTTAGCTGTAAACGAAGATTGCATAAATAAGTGCATGAACGCATCTATTTATTCATATAAAGGGAAATCTTCTCATTCATGATCGCAGAGCCCATACTACTAATTATATATACTAGAAATTATGACAGGATGTTGCTTTTGTATTGTAGAGGTTCATTAAGAAAGGATGTTTGGGGAATTCCAAATTTGAAGAGTGAAAAGTGTGAAATTATCGAGTTTGCATACCAACCCTTTTACTATGTTGACTACAAAAGAAAAAAAATTCTACAAATATGTAACACTGGTAAAAGTGAACATAATGACATTGACAAGTTAAAGTTCAATTTTTCTAGTATATACTTAAATACCAAAACAAATTTCATTAAAATTGCAAGGACGTTTTGTTGATAAGATATGATCTGGGGTTCTACATTTGAGGCTCCCTTTATCGAGAAAACTATGTAACTTTACCTTTTATGGAGGTATCATTGAAAATATATTTTCTTATTCTACGATAATTTTCCACAATATGTCCAACAAGAGTCGTGAGAACCGTTGAGCATGAATTTTTCTCGCACATGAAAGAATAAATAGGCCAGACAATGAGTCGAAATAGTCCGAAAAATTTTAAGAATGTACGGAGAAGTTGTATCGTGTAAAATACTAAAATCTTCGACCTCTCCCGTGTTTTGAGATATCGTAGAAGTCAGTTTTTGCAATGTGCTCTCAACGTGCAAAATTTGTGATTTTTCAGGCATTTTGATCTTGTAATTCAGACATCTATCCGAGACAAGAGAGTTACATTAGCGAGTAATTGGTTTTAATAAAATCTTTAAAATGAACCGCAATAAAAAACCTAAAAGCAATGATTTCTTTCCTTGCAATAATTACTACAATCCTCCAAAAACGTGGAGGGTCTCAGAAACTTTACACTATACAACTACTAGTTATTTTCTTAATATTTTTCGGGCGTTACCGTCAGGAAGATTATTGCCCCGTTGCCTGATTTACACAGTCATTATAAATATGAGTCGTGGACAAAAAATGTATCAACAAATGTTCATATTTGTTTGAAAATACGAGTCACATTATTTCATTTACAACAACATTACACAATCTTATTAAAATTAAGAATGACAGAAAGAAAAGTGACATTATTCACCCTGAATGAGTTGATTATTATAAAAGTGAAAATCGTAGAGTTCCGAAGTAAAACGAATCTAAGAAAGAGACAAAAAAAATTGTTTTATTCTTTTTGGTTTTCCAAATTATCAATAACCTTATTAAATATATTATGTATTGCGTAAAATAATACATAAGATATGATAATTAATTATTCTAAACTATAAGTCGTTAATTTTTTGTATTCGTGCCATATAAATATAGTCAATTCAGTAGTTTTCAACGACTTTTCTTCAATTAAAGAAAAACAGTTAAATAATGAAACACTACCTATAGACAATTATATAGTTTGTATTTTACAATTGACATTAACCAAGAAAAAGGTCAGATTCATCAATTTGTTTTCTTCCGTCAACGTCTTCCTTTTCATCCATACAGCTATGTTGATCTCAATTATCGAATAGAGAATAAAAAATATATTTTCCTTCATTTCGATCACACAAATCAATTGCAAGCATTTTATAACTCTTGATAAATTTTGAGGATTTTTACATTTACTGATCAAAATATAAATTAATGGATCCAGAAAGAAAAATTAGTTTGGTGATAAAGAGCAAATAGAATCGCAAAATAAAAAAGACCTCTCTCGTTCATTCACCCAAGAGGTGTCCTTGACCGTGGACGAACCTTCATGCTCAATTGTCCTTGTAATCCTGCCATCGTTGGAAGCCACCTAGCGATCTTTAAACTCGGTGTGCATTAGAGCTAATTACGAAACTGACACCATGAACTTGTTACAATACGTTCCAGCTGAGCAATCAGCTCAAGGGGACTGTAGTCGGAGACAGAATTTATTAGGAGGAAAATGTTCCAACGAGAAAATTTATCGTCGTACATCGTACACAAATCTCTAGAATCTGCCCCAATTTTCCATACTAATATGTTTCACAGAACTAAGGTAATTGCAAAATCATTAATTCTGGTGATTACTGAAATAATGTTACCATTACCAACTTTCGCAAAAAGAATGTGTTATTTTTAATTTTAAAAGTGAATAGTTGAGTAATGCCTTATAAATAAAAAATAAGAAATTCGTTTTCTTTTTTGTACTTCTTCTTTTAGTTTATATCGATTCCGTTTTAAATAAATTACTTCCGTTTTGAAAAGTTTTGGAAAAAAGAAATATATTATTAACAATGTGAAGTTGAATATACTCATAATAATGTGCTAAGTAAACACTAAAATAAAAATAGCGATCTCTATTTTATTTTTGAAATGTTTCAATCAACGGAAAAATTGTTGAAATTATTTAATACTGCGGGTAATACGTTCTATATAATCTATAAAGTCGAAAAATTTGCAGAAACTAAGATTTTGGGTATTGCTTTCAGTTGAAATAAGATTTATTTACCATATTCAAATTTATGCGGTGGATTTGTCGAAAAATAAACTAGGAAATAATACAGTACACGTCTAATGATAATAGAATGAGGTTTAATTTCGAAACGAATAACAAAAATTCACCTTTGACTAGAAATATATAAATAATACCAAGACATTATTTGCTTATTTGTAATATAAAGAATAATTTTCACATCTACATACAATAACTTATCCTTCATATCCATCTACTACATATAACCCATAAATACAATTACTTTCATCCACTCAATACAATTATTTTTACGCCATTAAACGATGGAAACCCAATCAAAACTTCAGATATACGTCAATTGAAAGCATAAACTAATGCATGGTATAAAGTAAGGAAATTCTGAATGAATTCTTGTAGGTTAGTAGTATAATATTAGACATCGCGCGAATCTAGTCTTTCCCTCTAAGCCCCAGAGCATCAGATTTTCTCCGGGCGTTGCCAACGCAAGACACGAAAAGCTCACACGACGTCCGGGTGTCGATATGAGCACCTCAAAGCAAATACCAGACGAAGCGCTTTACCTCGAAATGAAGAGATTCTTAAAACAGGTGTCGAACTATCCTGGTTCAAATGAAAAAGAAAAAAAAATTATCGCTCCGTACAATAGAACCTCTATAAAGCGACCTCGGATTAACCGACCTCGGATGTTCGCTTAAGTACGTGTGTACATACAGTACAATAAAATGAACTGCAATGACGTCTCATTTGCTCGTTAATTCATGATAACCTGATGAAACTAAAGGTTAATTGTGAACAAAAATGGAATCTAGGATTAACCGGTCAAAAGAATAACCCGCTAAGGTCTCAGTCCCGACCATATCAGTTAAGAAGGGTTCTACTGTGAATATTTTAAAGCTCTTGTAAAATGTCTGTCTAATAGTCATCATAATTTTCCGGTTTTCATAGCGCTTTTAAGCTTTCTAACGCACAACTTGCTTTTAAGGAAATAAAGGAAATTGCTTTTACATGCAGTATATAAACGTTGGGTTAGTGAAACATCAGTATTCAATTTAATGTAATTTAAATGGTTTTAACAGCATTTTCGGCTGTAAATTTAAAAAAACGTAAATCGAATGAATAACTAGAAAATTATTTATGCTCGTGTTTAACTATATTTTTTCATTGAAATAAAGGGTGATGCTCGCTAGCGGTGGAGACGTGGGAGACTTCATAAGTCACGCATTTATTCCCTTTGTGTCGATATAACCCAATTCGTTGTTCAAAGAAAGGAGATAATTACCTTACTAAACCATGTCGCTTCTTTAAATGAATCGGCAGACCTTTGTTACGTATTGTGGATATCGTAGGTACAAAAAACAAATTGAATCATATTACAGGAAACGGTTTTATTCGAAGCGGGTTTAAAAGAGAATATATGAATTTAGAGAACTTTTTAGACTTGTAAATGTTTTAGTAGAAACAACAATGAATTATAAAGAGACAGTTTTCATGTTGAATAACAAAATGTATGCAAAAAGCACCTACTCTTTTTGTGTGTTGATGGATTTCGGAGAGATGAGATATTACACCATAGAAAGGAGAGGGGATTTAACCGTGATAATAACCCGTACCAAATGAAAAAAAAAGGTCCATTAAAACAACTTTTGGTTATTTAAAGTGATGTGGAAGGAGGAGAACGGGAAAATACACAGCTAAAGCATAGCCGGGTTTCACCGTTTGTTTGTCTGGTTTATTCTCTCAATTTGTTTATTCAAAAATAAAATTAAAAATATATTATTTCATATTGTATTTTGTAAACTCATAATAACAAGGATAAAAATATAAACCAAAATCAGTGTCATGCTCCAAAAAAAAATCTTCCTATACCTATGATTGTACTCAAGAATGTGAAATATATGTCCGTAATGTGATAAAGAGCAGCGTAATCTAGATGACGCAGCAAAGAACACGGATCGCAAATATGCATATTCAAAACGACACATGGTTTTTAAATCTTCGTAAAAATGTAAAATGTATAAAAATTTATTACCACGCACATTATCATGTTGACAAAATTGTATTAAGAATGTGAAACTTCAATAAACATTTTACAAAGGAAAAGAAGAAAATTTCATACGAGGTTTTACGAAATAGACAGGCAATTAGGCAGTAGGGGACACAGTGAACAAAAGTTACAGAACATCTTTCTTGCTCTACGATGTCTCAACTTTTCCATTCCCGCAATAGCAATTCGCACAATTGAAAGTAGTCTGTTCCTCGGTATCCGTAATGATCGAATTTTCTAATATAGAAAAAAACTGTCACACTCGGTATTGAGACCATGATAGATCCCTTCTTCCTTCCAAAATACATCTATTGTGTACCATTCTGGAGAGAAGCTCCCGAAATTCATATGTAGCGTTACGTTGATGAACAATTATAATAGGGGGAAGGGGGTCACAAATTTTTGTACGTTCGTGGAGTTTCTTATACACAATTATGATCACAAAAATTACAAGATTCAAATATAATTTTACGACATGAAAACAAGACCTTGCAATTCTTTCAAGCTAGAAAATGGAAGACGGTGAATGGTTTAAAGAGGACATTGCAGTCCATGATTGCCTGCATTTGAAAATTAAAAAAAGAGCTATCAGATCATACAGACTCTATAGATCAGCATTTGACATCACCGTGGGAGTAATTAAATATCTTAGTTTTTAAAATCAAAATCGGTAGCAACGTTTCACTATTTACAAATATTTCTAAAATATTAAAAATGTTTAAATATATTTTACAAAAATAACGCAATGTTTTTTAAAACACTGCAAAAAATTAAATACGATTAGTGTTTCAACAAATTACAAAAATATTGTATTTTTATTTTTTTCTCAAAACCACGGGGGGTGGGTCCTGTTCCTAATAAATTTGTGCCGTTCACTGAAGGGAAGTCTCAGCTTCACAACATGTAATAAAGGGAGGGCGTGCCCATTTTGGGGAACGCATTTTATGGGTGATCCCTTTACACATTGCTCGCTTAACACTATAGGATATCATCGTACATAAAACACGATGTTTGCAGTATTCCTCAAATAAATTATATTTAGGGTTAACAAAACCCGTAATATAGAAGGTTCACCGCGATAAACACGCTGCTCCATTTAAGAGTAGGGACGACTGCGGTCACCTCCTGCTGTCGTATTCAACACGGTCATTTCGAGAGAAAAGATTTTCCACGTTTTTCCACAGTGAAAAACATTACGCCTGGGAAATTTCTGGTTAATTAAAACCTTTTTACGACCTATAGAATATTTATTTTGGCTTTACCGTGTTTTCGAAAATAAATTCCAGGAAATATTTTATCAATGAGGAGAGAAACATTATTTTCCAAGTTCCAAAGACGACATTCGGGTTGGATAATTAAAGAACATGTGTTTGGCCGTAAATTTATCCCCGGATTCCAGAGCGCTCTTATCGAAAACTTGCTGATTTTAAGTTTCTAGGAAGCAAAATGATTTAAAAGCGAACGCCTGGAAAAGTAACTCTGAGAAGATGAAAATTATTAAGAAGGATATCTTAAATGTTGACTTTTATTCCGGTCACCAACTTATTGTTTTATGTAGCAATTATCCAAAGAATTTTGTAGGTTTATAAGTAATTTGTTTAAACCGTTATTTTGTTATCTATTAGAAGTGATTGTTGAAAGTATGAGGTTACTTCTGTAAGAAATTACTTTATCTGCAGAAACCGGCGTAAAAAATACAGTTAAAATTTTGAGTCTAAAGGGAATAAATGTTTCTTTCTTAGGTGCTGAATGATAACGAATGCCAGAAGGAACCCAAAAGTACGACGAGTGCAATATTTTGTAACGAAAAAATGGAGAAAAGTCCGTGGTAAAACTTGTGAATTTAAGATGTTGAATAAATTCTGATACATTACCCGATATAATAAANAGTCTACATTTCTGAGCGTTTCTGAATAGTCTCAGGTAGGATCTGATATGGAAAGGTTGGTCGCATTTTCACTGTCTACCTGCGCCACCGTAGTTTCATACATTCAGCGTGTTAAGAAATTCCCGCCTTTAAGTTCCTGGGTAAACTATGACGTCCTCTTAGCTGTCAAATAGTGCTAGTGCTGGTATCTCGTGGTGTTTCCTAGAGTTAATGTCAAGTACCTGCCGTTCCGCTAGGAGAAAGGGAGGGAAGATGGCGGAGTCGGCGTGGTCGGCTCTCTTTGTGTAGAGGTCATTTTTTCACAATTTTTTGGTAGGACAAAGCTCGACCAGTAAGAGACATGTGGATGAAAGCCTGAAGTGCGTGTCAATTTATCTATGTGATACAGTCTTCAGCAAATGCTAACCAAGTAACCAATTCGATGAAATGAACATCTTCCCCTGCGTGTTCTAGTGAGTAAATTCTGTTCAGGAATTTTTCATTCTGGGTGTTACTGAGGCATTTTCGCTGACAATGTATTTGCTTCGAAATAAAATTGTACGAGAAATAGAATTATTTTGCTCACATTCTTGTGATGTGTATCTCTTTGTCTCTACGTCTTTCAATTACAAAGAGTACAAATTGTACTATTTCCACTTCAAAAATATATATATTATCCTAATTTGATTGAGGGATTGATCTAAGTAAGCCTACTCGGATGAAATCGAAAATTACCTTCAATCATATTTAATTTATTTTCCTGTTATGTTACACTCCGCAATGTGCGATACTTATAAAAAATGGGCGAATTGTGTACGTTACATTTCATTCACTTTTGTTTTACCTCATTTAAGGTAAAAAAAAAGAATATATTTCACTGGACTGGTAACAAAATATTTTATTTTCAAAAGGTATCTTTTCTGGGAATGTATGAGAGTCAATTACACTTTTATTCGGTACCTTTGTTGGTAATACGTCTCTTTAAATAGACGCCACTTAACTGCGATTTACCAATTCGACTCACACTTAATGAATGAAAATTATCACACGCTTAAATATCTTCATATTTTTTTCTCTTTGACACCTAATTTATTTCTCTTTCATTTACAGGGGATTATTCTGTAAATATAAAACACGGTGAGTACTACAATAGTTATAGTCTAATTTTACTTGCCAAATTCTATAAATGCACCAATTGCTCCGCAAAACACGAATGAACGTTTTTACAGCTCAGTTAATTGTGCAACATGTAAATAATTTCGTTTCGGTGGCTTTCAAACACGCTATTCAACTGTCTGCTGTTCCAATATGGAGCGGATTTAATGCGTAAATAATTGGAATACTTTTATTTGTTCAATGTTTCTTGCAAAAAAATACTAAAATTTTGTTTAAGCTCTTCTCTAACAAAATCAGATTAAATTATAAATAAATTCTTATGTTTTTAAAGTCATTCCGTAAATAGCAGGTTATAATTTCGCTTCAAATTGGTTCTAGCTATTCTGTGACATACCGTCAATGAGAACGATAACTAAATATTCACTTTCCAATTCAAACGAAAGGTCACTTAAACAAATTTACATAAAACTTACATGATTTTAAACCAAATGAATATTGTCCCAATTGGGAACTACTTGAAACACGCGAACTCTTAATAACCGAGTTGGAGGATGAATTGTACGATGAATATTCAGGCACAGGTAGGTCGTTTTGAAAAACCTGGTGTAACAACTCAAGCTCATTTCGGTTACAACACAAAACGATTACACTCCCCAAATGGTCACGCCTTAAGCCGTCCTCGTACGCAATTATTACAACAAACACACTCCATCCATCTTGTCCTGTGTTCATCTTGTCCTGTGTTTACATCACGGCCACGGCCCTCTGCATAAGAGCCAAGGCCTACGAATGGCAAAGAATAACGAGCGAACAAGGAATCTACGAACGATGAGTCAACGAACGTAAATGTCCACAAGTAATTACAACGTAATCGACATGAAGCAATTACGTTACACGTCGTAAGTACATCATGGCATCACTCGCATGACGTTCACATGACGTTCCTCCCTTCTGATCCAACAAGATCTAATATGTATATCAACGTTCACTTGTCGCCGCTTCAAGCTATCGCCAGGCTACAGAATAACAACCATAATCGCTCTGAACACCAGCCGTTCACCCACATGTGCTGTCTCCATTTAATTGCGAAAGTAATCCTGCCGCTCAAAAGCCACTTTTGACGGGCCCTCTACTTCCAATTACATTCTGGACTAACGTTGCAAGCGAACTTCATCTCGCCGAGATATTCTGAACCCGACGAGATTTCCCGGCACGGCACTTCCCACGACTTGGAGCCCGCCGAAGACCCAAGCCTTCGCGGGACGCGAAGACGCAGTTACCCGGACCAGCTACGATCGGAATCCTGCTTCCTGGAGGGATTTCTACGCTACTCTACCTTTCCAGAGGATCCAGAGTCCACGCTGCTAGTTACACACCAAAAAGCAAGTCTGACGGATACCACGTCTGTCACACGGCCTTTGATAGCCGTAGATTCATATTTTTATTTGTTTTAACTATTTGTTCCTGTGTTAACTGCTTACCTAATTTCAAGCTTATTTATTCGCCACGAATAAAAGCTAGCCAACGCTAATAAAAAGCATTCTGAGATCGAGTACCATTTATTTATTTGGCTGAACGAAAGGCAATACTTGAACGGAGTCGCGCCAAGTATTCGCCTCGCGGGACGTCATATAAATAAAGCTGGTGACACCCTCGTGATTTTTCACGCAACCCTTTTGATCTCGTTGGTTTAAACAACCAGCTGGTGACCCATTACGTTCTCTTCGTTCAAGTTCTAAGTTAATTTTTAATTCCCCGCATTTTGGGAGCCATCTTGTTCACTAGAAAACCCCTTTACAGTTTTTAGTCATTATCTAGTACTTATACGTATTTGGTAGACATTACCTATTTTTTTCTTGGGTTCTTTACACCCATTCTTATCTTTCCTCGCTTTCTTTTTATTTTCAAAAAGAAATTTTTACAATGCCCACCGAGGACTTGCCTCGTGATCATCCTCCCCGCACTTATGGCGCCGCGATGTTCCCCATGCCGCCATTTTGGCGCGACCGTCCACAGGTCTGGCTGAAATATCTTGAAGCTCACCTCTCTGCAAGAGGCATCACCTCAGTGCTTGACAAACATGCTGCTATTATGAGCAATTTAGATCACGCCACTTTTTCGTCGCTTGACGAAAGTGTCTTAACGCCCTGTGAGTACGTCGTATGAGCGTCTCAAAGAAGCCCTAATAAATCAATACGCCAGTTCCCAACATCAACGAATTGATAGACTCTTATCGGCGGAAGCAATGGGCGATCGTACTCCTTCACAATTTCTGCGACATCTACGCAACTTGGCCGGCCCTGACAGCCAAGACAATCCCCTTATAGCCGAGATCTGGAGGAGAGCCCTCCCTGTGCAAATAAGAACTATATTAGCTGGAGGGTGCGCGAGTGACATCTCCGAACAGGCTACTTTCGCAGATAATATCGCCACAGTTTTAAACCCAACTAGTTCCGTGGCGGCTGCCCGCGAGACTGCGCCACTCGCAGACCCGCGGATGGATTATGTGTTGCAAACGCTGACGTCGCTTACCAGGCAACTATCTGAATTACAATTGAATCAGTGCCCAAATTGTAGCTCACGTGATCAATCGCCATATCGCAGCCAGTGCAATTCTTCGCCTTACCGAGCTCGTTCACGCTCTCAATCGAATTCAAATGACGGTATTTGTTGGTATCACTCACAGTTCGGCCAGAATGCACACAGATGCGTCGCACCATGCGATTTTAAACCCAAGCACGCGGTAAACAGCATCGGCATTCAATCTGCCCGTTCATGGAAACCCACACCAACTAAAATGTGTTATTACCACCTAAGATTCGGTACAGCAGCCAGGCGTTGCACTTGCAAGCATCCGTCCAAGACGACTAAGCAGGTAGCTAAGTCCAAGACGACTAAGCAAGTAGCTAACATTTCCAATGTAACGACTAAGCAAGTAGCTAACGTTTCCAATGTAAGCAACGCACTACAGCCTTCAGCACCACTAAAATCGATTCTTAAAGGATCGACGAATGCACCAACTTGCGAAGTAATTAAATCGACCACACTAGAGCCGAAACTCTCGGCACCCAAAGAAACGAGCGCAATCCCAGCAACGGCAAATTGCAAGATCCCTTCGCAACGTCACTCGACCGCACTTCCGCTTCCCAAAAAGCGCAAGGCTATCCTTGCCGCTAAACCACAAGAAATAGACCGAATTAGAGTAGCACAACCCACAACGCTCTCTTCAATTCAAGACGACCCACAGCAAGAGGATTTTTACAAAGACCTCACCGCGCTTCTGCACAAGCATAATTTCCATACAGATGGAAAAACTAGTATTCTCCTACGCATACAGCACATAAGCGTAGATTCAATGCCACAATGCACTATAGAAGCCGTTCCAACATCGCCACCTGGTCATACACGATCAGATTCAACAAGGAAGATCAGATTCAACAAGGATCCGAACTTTTTCTACTACTAGAAATAATGCACTGTCTGTTACTGATACTTTACTTTTTTTCTTTCTCTATCAAGGAGACCAGACTCCTACATAGTACCACTAGCACCAAGCATCACGGTACTTTGTATCCAGCAAACGCAATGCAACGCGCACTTATCCACCAAATTTTAATTTTAAATGTGGAAATATTTTCTTTTACCATATGGCATTACTGTATGTACCAGACGCAGGAATATCCTATATCAACAGTAGTAAAATACTGTCTATCCAGGAATTTTCCAGTCTATACTACTTTAACACCTGTGAAAAACTAAATACAACCAGATAAATAAAGCTATACGGATACAACCGCTGTTGAAACTGTTATAACTGTGAATGCATTAAACAGAATTGACCTCGACTATCTTTGAGTTGGAGAAAATTTGAGTTGAAGCAAGCACATTTATGGACGTCTGAACATGTTTATTTCCAATCCTTGATTCGGCGCCTAAAACTCAACATTTCACTAAAACTCAACAATTTTCTTCCAAACGCTGTCAACAAGACACACAGATTCTGCGACGAGATGCACATCCTGCTGAGACCTCCTCTCCTCGCATCTTGGTCCAACACATCCTCGCAGCCTCCCTCCGGCTCGACACCTTGGTCCAACACAGCATCCTGATCTCCAAGCATCCTGATCTGCATTCTAGTCCCGGCAACCTCAGCTTCTGGCTTCTCTCCAAGACCCAGCGCTACCAGAACGTCTTTCTTCTGTAGATTTCACGAAGATTATTACTCTGAATTTCTTGAAGATCATCACTTTGAATTTTCACAAGGCGGGTCTTGAGTAGTTTTTCCTTTATATCCAGATTTTGGATTATGCACTTTTGAACGCTCACCCACGTCAGGATGAATGTTCAAAAGCCAAGGTTTTTTTCACTCAAGATTTCACGTACCTAGATTTCATACATCTAGTAAGGGAAGAATTCCCTACGACCAGTTCTTCTTTCTCCGTCTTCCACGAAGTTTTTTTTGAACGAGGGGTAGTGATGTAACAACTCAAGCTCATTTCGGTTACAACACAAAACGATTACACTCCCCAAATGGTCACGCCTTAAGCCGTCCTCGTACGCAATT
>NNCF01136102.1:0-15805 GCA_002313205.1 Laupala kohalensis | reverse complement strand
ATATATATATATAGTGGCAGAACGAAACTTTAGTGGTTAAAAAATACACTGCATTTAAATTGTGAGCGCTTCGACTAATTGATCTCAGGGTTCCACAATAATTTCTGGTGTTCGCATTTTTTAATGAAGGAAAGGGCCATACAATGGTTCCACTCAAGGAAAACGCTACTGACAAAAAAATCCATTTAATTTAATTACCATTGTTTCAATTACAATAAACTCTCTTGCTGTTTCCCCCCGAAGAACCAAACACAAATGGTAGTCAAATAAGAACATAAACTCTAACACCTAAATGTCATCTTTCCCTCCAAAAAAAACTAAAATACACTGGCTTGAACCATAATATTATCTTATCAACAATTAAATCTCCCTCTTTCTCAAACAATAGCAATACACTGAATTTAATAATAATATTATCATATCAACAAGCAAGCTTTACCCACGGGTGGTTTTCAAAGGGTGACAGACATAGCTCACTTTCATATAACAGATGCGTTAAAGGAGGATTCTCGTGGTTATATGTTAGAAGTGGATCTTGATATCCCCGACCATTGTCATTATACACTTTCTGCTCATTCTCTCTGTCCTGAAACACATTTACCACCTCATCCCGACAGTCACCAAAAAAACTCCTCGCTACACTTCTACCGAAACTACACTATGTCATTCAATTTCGTAATTTACAACAGGCGTTAACTATGGGTTACAAGTTTATTCGCATTCATAGAATTATCACGTTTGATCTATCTCCCTTTCTTCTCCTGTACGTTGACCTCAACACAGTGTTGCGGGCTGACTTTGAAAAAAATTTCTATAAATTTATGCCTAACGCTATTTATGGAAAATCGTGTGAAATCGTACGATTGCATCGACTCATTAATCTTGTGTCTTAATGGGAAGGGTGTCGTAGTGCTCGGAAACTTATTGCCAACCCAAATTTTGTGTGTATTCGTTTTATTGAAGGTGATCTCATGACAGTGAAATTGCGTAAAACAGAGGTGATGATGAACAAACCGGTGTATGTAGGATGTTCCATATTAGAACTTTCTAAATGTCATATGTATATCTTCTTTTATATATTTTAAACATCACTTCTCAGATATGCACTAATTATATTTAGATACAGATTCCTATTTCATTTTCACTTCCAAAAATGTATACGATGTTATGCGTCAGTGCCCTTCCTACTATGATACATCCATGTTTGAACGCGTCAATCGTTTTGATATCGTTCCTTGTAACAAGAAAAAGGTGGGGTCGTTCAGGGATGAGTGTGGTAGCGACGTGTTGATTGGATATGTAGGTCTCCGCCCTAAAATGTATGCCCTTCAGAAACTCTCCCAGATGACCACATGTAAAGCGAAAGGGATTAAACGAAGCGTTGTTCAACACTATAAATTGCAGTATTATAAAGATTGTTTTAACACATACAACGCGAATGGATATGCAACATTTTATTCGATCCAAAGCGCATCACGTCTATTCTTTTGAACAACAGAAGCGCTCTCTTCGGTGTTTCGATGATAAACGTTATTGGGTGGATAGGATAAATAGTTTACCGTGGGGACACTATCGCATTGTAGAGACGTGAACCATGGACGAGGAACATGTGTATCAGCTGGCCATTCAAATGATTCATTCCATGTTGGATATGATCGGAAAAGGCTATCACAACAATCCTACTCGTGTCACAGACCTGGCATTACAAGCGCATGGCTGTCTCTTGGCATTATTTGAGAGGACGCATGACGTTGCTCTCGCTGAACGTGTTACTGTGATACGCCAAGCACTCTGGACACTCCAGCATGTAGAAAATGTTTCACCCCCTTATGAGGATGTTTAAACACTATTCATCTTACATCTCGTTTTTTTCATTCTATTACAGTGTCCTGTATGCCAGGAAAAAAATGAGGTACCCACTCCTCTCCAACTGCCTCCACATCATTTGTGTGGAGTGTCTAAAGGAGTGGGTTCTTACGCACTCGAACTCCACCTGCCCCCTATACAGGACCGATTACAATATGTTTTGTAATCGAATGATCAAGCATTGGACATTATTCCAAAATAATATAAACTTATTAACTTAATTTTTTTTCTAATTTTTTTTATTTTAAAGATTCCAAAACATGATATTGTAATCGGTTTAATCATAACTTATAAATCATTTTGTAAATAGAGTCTTTCTAAATAATAGATTGTAAAAAAATTATATCAATATATTTTTTTTAAACAACACTCTCTTTTTCCCCCCTCTATTTCTTTTACCTTTCACTTTCAGGATTGCATTCCTCTTATAAAACCATTTACTACGTCATAAAGAAAAGTGGAATATCATTTTTTTTAGTCTAACATAACATTCACTATAGACATCGCACTTTTGGAGCGATACTTCATCATTTTCTAAAAATCCTATTTCAAAATTTTTAGCGGTTTTTTTTCGACATGAAGGATAGCATGATTTCATCTACATGAATGTATGTATAAACACTGTCTTTCATTGAAAGCGATTCTTCTTAAATAACTATTTCAAAAGTTATTTTACGTGGGATAGAATATGTACCCCCACCCTCCCCTTTTACATGCCTCCTTTTATGACTTCATCCTGTTTCGTCGATGTGCTGCATGATTTCCCTCTACTTCCTGGTGTTGACACTATATTTTATAGTATACCTCCATTTTTTTGTATCTCCCCTCCTTTTCATGACACCTTCTGTCTCTCCTGTTTCGTCGTGCACCACGCCAAGCCGTCCCCGNGGTGTCACCGGATGTGTTCGATGTGACACACCAGTTTGACTAAGTGTCACGTGACCGGCTGTGGGGAAAACCCACTGTGTTCGATGTGACACATCTGTTTGGAAGACCGTCACGTGACCGGATGTTACGTCATACCGAATGTGTCCGATGAGACACTTCCGGTTCTGACTGCAAACAGCAAAATCCGGTGATCAGCTCTTATTAGCTCTTATCTGTGCTCGAAGTGACACAAACTTCCTACTAACGAAACAAAAACATGATTCAAATTAAAGAAAATTCATAATGATTCACTGGGTAAAAATACATCAAATGAGCAATGTCACATTACTACGCGAAATGACGAAGATGTGCAAAGTATCAGATTGAAAGAGTTTATTTTTAATTATTCACGCAAAATAATAGTTCAAAGATAGTTATTTATCCCAATCAAACTAATTAAAATTATCTACCCAGAATGTTTCTAATTTACAAACTGCTATTGTGAAATTGTGACTAAAACAAGCAAAAAGTAAATAAATCTTTATTTGTCGGACCTTTTGGGTTTGTTATAACTCACGAAAACGATGTGTGTATTCATCTACACATAACAGAAGGAGTATTAGTTATTTCGCTTAACGTCTTTATGTTAAAATATATTGAATATTATTTATATAGTTTCGTTCAAATAAGCGATGAAATTTTACTCGTATCTAATTTAATCAAATTGATTATTTCAGGACTTAATAGCAATTAAACTTTTGCTCTGGATCTCAACTGATGCTGAGAGCTGAAGAGTGTGGAGTCTGGTGTAACATCGTGGATCTACGGGAACTTCCATGAACATCGCCTACAGCGTCGTTCAGCACGGCGGCGTTGAAACCATCTGTTACCTGATAATATTTCCACTGGTAAGAACCTACAGTTCATTTTCATTATTTGTTCGTTTTTTTTTCTGCTAAGTCCCTTCAACAGTATCTTGAATGTGGTTTTTCCCAAAAGCAAGATTTCGATGTTAAATTTAAAACGAATTGTAAACACATATCCATATATTAATGTATTCCACGTGTGAGTTGATTGAGAGCATGGCAAATGTTTAGGAAGACCAGTTTTAGCAGAGATTATAGTAATTTTGCATTTGGTTATACACCTTTGAGATAGAATCGTTTATATGTAGAGAAACGGCAACTTTAGCTAAATGTCAGGGAGCAACAAGCAGTTTCTCATACTTCAGCGGATCTTCCGAGCGCGCGTTATCATCTAACAGACACATATGGGATGTACTTTGTTTTTGTTATGTTGGTTTCTCATGCCCGTGAACGTGAAATACGGCCTAGGCCCTGTTATAGACATAATGGCAGTCACCTGATTCTTCCCACCAAATAATTACGGGGTGTTTCAGCAGACCCATTGATGACATCGATGTCCATGTCGCCTTTGTGTCACATACAGGACTCTAATTTGAATAACCGTTGAATTTGATGTCAACCAATGAAAACTAACGTAAGGATTTATTTTACGTATATTCCACGTCCTGCGTTTTCTTACTTTTCTCTCTCATCTGTACACGACATCCACATACCTACTAAATAAATCCTGAAATCTCTGCCAACAATACTGGCATGTTGAACACTCACTCCCAGTGTGGTTAGAAAACAAACGATGCTGGGGGTAAATTTGATAGTAATTACACTAGAGCTACCTAGATTAAACATTTAGACTACACTTTGTAATACTTCAAATTCTCACCATCACGCATTCTAATAGTTCCAACACGTCAGAAAGTTAGTCGGGTAAAAATGGGACAGGTCGGGGTCGTCTCCAGAGAAAAAAGATAAGTATATGCAATATCTTCAAAATCATAAACCCCCCCCCCAAAAAAAAAAGAGATAAGGTATTTGTCTTGTTTTGATACTAGAAGACTCAATTTCAGTTTATCGGATTTCATTACAGCAAGATTGTACGGAAGATATATGATGTTATACATGTGACTCGTCTGTCCGAAAACGTCAGTATAAATGTTTTAACAAATTTAATTCATGTTGAATTAATAGTTATTTATATGTAGTTAAATACAGAAACATTTATGTTGTGAATCAGCTAGACTGAATTGTATGGTTAGTTCATAAGAAGCTGTAAATTATTGCAACAGAGAAAATAGGAAGATTGATATCAAATTTGAAATATTCTTAAATACAAGTCAATATAAATTTAAATTTGACAATATTTTAACAGAAAAACAAAAAGAAACTATTGCATGAAAAAAAATTCTATCTTTCAATGTATCTTTCAGTCAAGAAATCATGGTTTCTGAATTTTCATATACGATGGTCAATTTCTTTACTTTAGATCATTTGTTATATATTTATTTCCATTCAGGAAAGTCATATTAACTCAAATTTGAAAAGGAAATATCGATCAAGTGAATCAATAAAAGAAAAAAAAAGGAATTAATTATGGATTTCGTACATGTTACTTAGGTTAGTAAATAAATTTCACTATGCTTACTAGTAGTGATAATTCTATTCTCCTAAATGGACTAGAACAGTTGTCTGAAAAATACTGAACTTATCATTTGCATTCAACCTTAATCTTTGTTAACAGTTAACTACAAAAAATGTCGTTCATCGCATACATACATGATATTTTTATATTTAAAATTGTTTATGTTATTTCCATACTATTTTGCCTTCAGCGAAATATTACAAAATTATGAATAATTTATATTAAAGTGTTTTTGTGACGCAAAAATGTTCTATTTCTGCGTAAGTACGTGAAAAAGCTTTGGTATACTAATGACATTGATAGAAAAAATACACTACTTGAAACTTTGGAGTAATAGGTTATCTGTTATTTACATTGTTCGGTTAATAAGTAGCTCACTAATCTTATAAGCCAATCAATTTTATAGCCGATTAGTTTTTTAATAAATTTACTCACTTCGTGCATTTGACGTATATCGTGTCGATTTTGCAGAAATATGTCCAAACATATGCGTTCTAGTGTTTTATATATGTAGCTCAATTATGACTTAAGTGATTTAAAAACTAATCATGGATATTCACGAAATGTCCAGGAAAATAAAATCAGAGACTTATTGAAGTACCTTGTGCTAATAAAATACCTATACAATACATTATTCTTAGCCATCCGATCATTCAGCAGTAAAATGCTTCGAATGTCGATTCATTAATGTCAGACATGTTAGAAGTTCGTAAAGCATCTCTCTTACATATTAATCATCAATGAACATAAAATATATAATTTTTGTCTTCTTTTTTTCTCAATAAATTACTTTTTTTCTCAATAAAAACGTTCAAAGTATTAGTAAAATCATAATCTGGCGCAGAATAAATGGAATAAATTTAATCGATATTTTTTGATTAATTGTATAAATCACTTCTTTTTTGAATTGCTATGGTTGGCCAACCCTGAAGTGAATTTCATGATTGTGTTCACTGCATCTTTTATACGTCTTGGCAGAACTCGGAAAGCGCAATTCCAAGATACTCAAGTTTTCTGGGAAATGTCACATAATATTGTCAACTTGTGCAACGAAGACGAAAATAATGAATAGTAGATTCCATTGGTTTCCTTAAATCCGAACGAGAAACTCGAAAGAAGTAGTGATGTACGCTAAGTATAAGATTAAATGCACTAAGAAATTCGAAGAAGAAAGAAACTTACGTATGTATCTGCTTTTTACTAAGAACGTGCGAGTGTAAATTGGGTTAATTGAATATAAACCATATTTCAATAATAAAAAAGGATGTTTTGACTAAATACAGTATTTTAACCTAAAAATTATAAAGGTCAAAGAAAAATCTTCAAAGATATGCATTTGTATGTATAATTAAATTAGAATCAAATGATGCAACGAAGTTAGAAATCCCATAAATTGATTCCTTAAAGCCGTATAAAAGCAGGGAAAAGACACAGAATCTAAGGCCAGGTTATAACGATAAATTTGTTCCGAATGGTCTCCTCTTGTTTGTGATGGTGTTTTGGACGCATCACTTAGGAGACGAAGAAGAATGTAAAGCAGTTATTTAGCAACGGTAATGTCACAATAATACTTATATTCAAAGACTGAATGATACAGAAGTTCATGGAACAAAATATCGATTAGCTGATCAACCTGATCAATCTTATTATCGTCAAAGTTTTCCCTCATTCCGAATAATGCTTCCTCATTATTATCACCACGTACTCAGAATAAATTACGTTCGTTGTGAGAGGAGGGGATCCCATCGACCGTTACGCTGATGTACAATGAATCATAGGGGGGAGTGTGGGGGAGTCACAAAAAATTGTATGTATATGAAGTTTTATATTATTATCGCGTAGGTGTGATATATCAACTTACAATTTTAAATCAAACTAGGTATCAATACTTTTCAATTCATATTTACAAAGCATTGTTAAAATATAAGAAATATTCTTTATATTAAACACAATATTTCTATGTTTTAATATCATCGTTAAAAATTAGTTAAAATTTAATAAATGTTTCAACAAATCACAGAAATATTGTATATATATTTCTCAAAAAGTATAATTGAAAAAGAGGGGGGTCAAAAATTGCCGATTTCGGCGAACGTATTTTACGGATAACCCTTAATAATATCAATATTAGGAAAAGGATCACCATCGTGATTATTATAACTAATTACTAATATTAACTTACTAATTACGATAGTTTTTGTATTTCACCAGTTTTTCCGCTTCTTTCAACGCTAATTTTTTTATTAGTTGGCACTGATACATCAGTCAGCAAGGAGGTTCACTTTTTCAGGTTTCAAATAACAATATCCGGTTTATTGGCAGGGATGAATCTGTCGGTGTGGATTTGCTGATTGAACATTATTGTGATTTCCTGTGAGGGTGTGACTACCCTTATCGGGTTCGTGTTTATACCAAACGTTAAAGGTTGGCAAACCCAGGTTTCTGCACGTCTTCCAGTGAATGTAATTACACACCTTGTCATGTCTCTTTATGTATCCATGCTTTGCTAGCTGAAGACATCCAGAAACTACGGTGTCAATTGTTTCTGAGTGCATCTGGAATAATCTACATTTGTCATGAAATGTGGCTTCAATACATGTTTCTCATTGTCCGGAGACATGGGGTTAAAAACCTACTAAGATATCACGAACTAGAAAAACAAGAAACAAAAATATTTCTTAATAAACCTGGTTCTAGAAGCTTGGTCTAGCTCTGCAATGATCAGTACCTCGGTTTCTTGTTTCGAGTTCAGCCATCCATTAGTTCCTTTTGTATCTACACTAGTTTCATTTAGTCTCTTTAGATATTGTTCATGTAGCTTCTAGTCTCTCCAATTCCTTTTTTAGGTTTTCTTTAGAAAGTTTCTTCATATCAGCTTTAACCATTTGTTCTTCTGTATTTAGTGAGATTTTCTTTAGTTGACAATTTTGTAATTCTCACATGTTTCCAACGGCATTTTTATTATTTTTCCAGTCTCTCTTTGGATTTGTAATACTAGCATAATGTATTCATTATCATCATTTTTTACTACATAATTAGTCATATTTTGGATTGAGTTCTGATATGATGCATATTGCTTTAAGCCCCTTCCTCCATCTTTGCGATGTCCATAAATTCTGTCTTCACCTGATGTATGGTGCAGTTATCCATGACCTGTTGGCATCTTCATTGTTTTCCGATCTAACACCTTGTAGCGGAGCTATATATCCAAACGTATATAAAATGTGTAATGGGCGGAAGATTATCAACAAGATTAAATATTATTAATAATAAAAAATCTATAAACAATAGTTTTATTATGCAACAATAGCAAGTTATGATACATATGGTGAACAATAGTTTTATCTTTGATGCGATAGGACAAAATAAGTATTTTAATAAACAGAAGAATAAATAACGTCAATCAGAACCAATTAGAAAATTTGGTAGCGAAATAAAAGACAGACGAAGAGAAGCTTCTTCTCGACACTCGAGACTCATCGTTGCTCGCGATCAGACGTGACATTATAGCTCTCCGATCTCATTCATTTACTAGTGACGGAAGCATAGCTTAAAAGTATCAATACAATTATTAGTGCTTGCACAACGCTTTAGATGCGTTGCAACCTAAAACATCAAATTAATAACATTAACATTAAACAAATCTAGCGGTCAATTACAGTGTGGTATGAGAAGCTACCCAGAAGGCAACTACTTGACCAGGACAAATGTGAGAAACGATTATTGTGAGTCAGACGAGAACTCTTGTCAAATTAATTTTTTAAATTTATTGTTTGAGTTAGTTAAATCGTTATTGTCAGTAATTATAAACGTACAAACGTCATCCAATAGGGAATATAAGTTTCAATGTAATGGTAATATACTTTTTACAAACAATAATTATCATATTGACATGCGCAAAAGGATTGGACGTCAAATATTAGTTTTTATCGATATTACTGTCATTACTTCGTTAATTATGTGTTAGTTTTATGTATCATTCATGTTTCAATTTGTGTATTATTTTCAGAATATGTGTATATATTTCATATATTTACAGCTATGTCTCCAGCTTCAATTTATGTATTTTAAATATGTTTAATGAATAATTCGTGAACGTCAATTCAGTAAAAATTGAGTACTGACTAACAATTAAATTTATAGAGTTGACCTTACGTCAATCACAAATTATATGACAATAAAACCTTATGTTAAACATTTTAAACTTATTCAGTTGTTTTTATTTAACATAGGCAAGTTATAGATAACTTTGTGAATTTTGTTTGTGACAGTTACAATTATTATTAAATACCATTATCCTTCTGATATGGTCCAAATTATGGAGTCAGATAAATTACATAATTAGAGGATTGATTATTAACTAATAACAACACGCAATTTAGCAATCGTTACGCGAGTCGAAACCATACGTAGCGAACAACCTTGATTGTCCTTCGTCCATCAAACTATTTCAAAAATGTACTCGAGTACTGGTGCTGCCAAGCTTCCCAATGCCAAAACCTTGTTTTTGCTCCTCAATTCTGTTATACATATCAGTCTGAGATTCCTAAGGTATTCTTAAGTGATTTCATCTTTCAGATTTTCATCACATACTATATTTTATTATTATAGTTACATGTAATACATACATATTTCTTTATATATTTAATTCTGAATTTATATTTCACTCATTTAAATAATAGAAATTTCCTCCTCATGTAGCATCCATTGAGTATCTTCGCTATACTATTTGTATGACAATCAGAGAGTAGACCAGTAATTTTCGGTTTCCTTAATACTTGGAATTTCTGTTAATTTACTCTTTTTGTTCATTAGTTCCTGTAAAATCTTCTGTTCTCCCTTGCAAACAGAGTGTTCTGAGATTGAAAATTTATTCTCTTCTTGTATCTTCTGATTCTTGGAGACAGTGCTTGAATTTTTTCCATCAAAAGTTTCTTCTGACGTTCCACATCTTAATTGGATTCTAGTCTATATTCTCCTTTAGAAGAGGATATTATCTCCATAGTTGCTTTTTTCGTAAATCTATCTGTCGTCTCGGGCTTCAGTCAGAATGATCACTCTGTAATTTGCTTATTTTGTTTTGTATCCTACACATCCATTGTGGTTCACTGTACATATTTTTCTTACTTCCTTTGTGTTCTCTGATTTTATTGGAATATATACATTTATTAATGGAATTTGCACATCCGTACACAGCTTGATTAATGGTGGTCATGTCAATTTCCTCATCAGATGAAAATGTTACTCCTAGGGTTTTTTACCTCTTCTAACAGGTCCCTGACTTTCCTTGTTTCAGTCAGTTTTCGTAATCGATTTCTTTTGTTCGAATCACAGATTTCACTGTTTCTATTTCCTGTAGCTCGTCTCTTTTTAATGTTTTTTTAAAGACAAATCTGTTTCTATATTTTCATCCAATCGCTCTTCCGTTTTAATATCATTTGTCTTATCAGATATTCTTCAAAAATGCATTTGTTGCCATGATTTTGACATTTAATTGCAATTGACTTAACTTACTTGTCTTTTCAGAAATCGCCTTTGACTTGCATGTCGTTCGGTTCCATGTTGGGTCTTAATTCAGCATTATGTTCTCTCTGTAGTTCGTAGATACTTCTTTCTGAAGCGTTGTCTTCGATCTCTCAGTTGTAGTACCACCACATTCCTTCTATACATTTTTCTAGAAAACAAAAATTTCTTCTTTGCGAGTTATTACATTCAGTAGAGGTCTCACCTACTGGTCCTTATCTCTGTGGATTTCTTTGGGTTGCCCCTGTCCTACAAGTAGCTGGGGTATTTTGTCAACAGTGACAGAGCTTCACGTTACCTAAGTAAGGGTTTTATACAACCGGAGGGCGCCTGGTATCCAGGGGTCTCACGTTCGAGAGTTCTCACCCTCCACCTCATATGTTGATGCTCACCATCCCCAGGATGGCTCACACTTTCGACAGGGAGATATTTTTCTAGCTTGACTCTGTTAGATCCGCTGTGATATGTAAATGCAGGGCTACTTAGGCAGGATGTGCTTCTTCACCATGCATGAACGATCTTGAGCAAGAAGGTTTTTTTGTGTGTGTGGGGCTTTAGGGCTCGTCAACAGCGAGGTCATTAGAGCCCTTAAAACTTGTACAGGTAGGGAAAATGCAGTTACGCACTAGGGAGAGCCAACATGACTCTCCCCGCGTGTGGGACTCGCCGAAAGACTCAGCCATACCCACTAAAAACCCTCCTGCATTACAACTCAAAACACAAATTCCAACATATCTCAAAACTTTCCTACAGACATTTAAAAAAAAGAAGAAGAGGAAAGAGGAAAATGAAAGATACCCTAGCCCTAATAGCGTCGGGATCGAAAAGAACAAGAGGTGACCAAGGGAGGTCAGAAAAGAGAAAGGAAGGAGCATGGCACAAGTAAGTGGGAGCAATGCCAGACTCAGCTCGCGGCCCCGTGTTCGCCAAACACGTACTTACTAGATGTAAGTCCCCTGGGGGGAAGGAGCTAAATGACGCGTAGCATCTCTATTACGCTTTACTTTCCCCTTCAAGAGGTGAGCATCACAGTCAGAAAAAGCCTGTCCCTTTCTATTATAGGTGCTACATCTCCCAACACCTTAACCTCTTATTATCATTATTGTTATTATTATTATATATTTTCTTCTGTTGTAATGTGCAATCTGCCAAGTAGCTTAGTGTACTACTGTTATAACTGAGATAATAGCTTTCTCACACGTGTTCAACAAGAAAGATTTCTTTATTCTAGGTCCCAAAAATCCCATTTCCAAATTGTCCAAACCTCTTTTCAGGGTTTTAGGCACTATCCCAGCTTCACATGTCACAAGAGAAACAATTTCGACGGTCTCAAGATGAATCAATTACTTCAATTCTTCAGTAAATGCAGCATACTTATTGATTTCTCGAGCTTGAGTTGTCCCTAGTTTTTGACAAAACGTGATCATTTAAAAAGGCGCACTTCGTTTCCTTATCCATATACCAGAAGAGTGGTCTGTTAATCTAGTCAAATCCGTTCTAATCGACAGATGCCCGTATATTTAAGCTCGGTCGTAGTCAAGTACTTGAGTCGATTGGTATATGTAATACGGGCGCTCTTCTGATATAAACCCATTCAAGAAAACGATTGTCTGATGAATAATCTTGCCAACGTCGTTATGTAGAGAAAGGATTGACTGATGCAGATGTTCATGGAACAAAATATCGATGAGATGATCAGCCTGATCAATCTCTATATCGTTAAAGTTATCCCACATTCTGAATAATGCTTTCGCATTATTATTACCACGTACTCTAAATCACTCACAATTGTCTAAGGAGACATCATTAAATTACGTTCGTTTTGAAAGAGAGGATCCCATCGAGCGTTACGCTGATGTACAATGAATCACAGGGGGAAGTTTGGGGGAGTCACAATGATTAGTACGTATATAATGTTTTATATTACTATCGCGTATGTGTGATAAATTAAATTAGTGCCCCGCGGTAGACTCGTCGTAGCATCGAGCCAATAACGTTTTATCATCCATGCAGACGAGAGTTCGCTTGTTGTTCCGTAGAGTAAATAGCATGGGCTTTCGATGTAATGCTATACTGTGTATCGAAACGAGAAGTATTATGGAATAAACAGTCTTTATACATATCGAATCGATAGGTTCTGACGATTGAGCGCTTAACACATTTGGCCTTGCAAGAATGCGTTTGTGATAGAGTGAGAAGAGAATATATTTTTGGGCGAAGCCCTACACATTCCACGAGCATATCTGAACCACACTCGTCTTTGAACAAATCTAAACTTTTCTTGTTACGGGGGAATATATTGAATGCTTTTGTAGCATCAAATGTTAATGTATCATAGAATAAATGATAAAGATTCATGGCGACTTAGACGCTACGTGATGTCTCGAAAATGGAAAATGGAAAGAAGTTTCAGAGTGGGTAGTTTTTGTTTCTGAAACGTATAGAAAAAATCAAACATGTGATATTTCGATAGTTCTAACAGCGAAACCCACATAAATGGTTCTAATCATTTTTATTTTAGTTTTCCTCAGATCGATCGTCATGAGATCCTCCCAATCGGTTTACTACAGACAAAAGTAGGATCTGCTATTAGTTTTCGAATCCAGTGCTTGTTTTAAATTCCGAAGGTGAATTACATGGGATCGCTTCGGGGGAAGCGTGGCTATGAGTTTAGGTTGCCTCCCTCTCTGGGTGATTTCTCCATTTCAGGGCAGAGGTGTGTCACTAAGCTTCTCGTGTATACGTTCGGGAATATCCAAATCGACCTCAAGCATAAAACCGCGTTCCTCTTCCTCCAACAGCCCCCGTTCAATCGAAAAACTTGCAACATCTTGCCACTGAAAATCGCCACACGGAATGGATTGAGACATTGACTGACCATAAAGATTGTTACAGTCGATGTACTGGAGATAACTTTCACGATCGTGTACACGATAATCATGACCCATAAAAGGATTATTCGCGCAAGCGTGACGTTTGTTGAGTTGAACGAGTCCACTACGAATCCCCTTCTCAAAAAAAGAAGCATATCCATGAGTAGGTATTTAGGCCGGAGCTGGGCCGGATATCCGGTTGCGCTATCTTTCCGGATGTGGTCAGATAAGAGCTTATCACCGGATGTTGCGGTTTTGATAAGACCTTATCACCGGATGTTGCGGTCAGATAAGACCGTATCACCGGATGTTGTGGTCAGATAAGACCGTATCACCGGATGTTGCTATCAGATAAGAGCGTATCACCGGATGCTGTGGGGAGGGAAAGCAGGTCGTGGGTGACCTTGAGGGTTTTCCCCAGGATGATGCAATGTTGCGAGGTTTTCCCCATGACCTTGAGGTTGGAATGATGCAATGTTACGCAATAGGGTAGAGAAGGATGATGCAATGGTACGCAAGAGCAGAGGTGGGGGGATGATGACGTCCTGTGATGCAGAGGGGGAGTGGAGGGGGAATTTATCCTTTAAAAAAATGCTATAGAAGAGGTGTGAAGCGGTAGGCTGCTTGAGCGACTATGATTTTTACTATGTGAGACAAGCTACATGCTATAGCAGAGGAGGAGTGGGGGGGTGGAAGAGTACATGTCATCAGAAGAAGGGTGGGGGTGTGTTGTGATGTAACATAATTCATTTTCTAAAAAAAGATCTCAGAAGAAGGGATGGTGGGGGTAAAGGATACTGAGGGGGTGGAGGAGTTTTATGGTTGAAGTATAGGATGTATAGCAAATCAATAGTATGGAAAAAAAACGATTATTTTCATCGATACAGCTATGGATTTAAATCAATGGATGGTGGTGGGGGTAGGTGTGAGGGCGTGGATGGAGATCCTATGTTTATGTCACACTATTCATTTTTATAAAAGATAGTGTAGGGATGTGGGTAAAGGATGTCACGTGGGAGAGGTGGGGGTATATCCAATATTTATGGGACATAATTCATTGTCTAAAAAAAAAGACATCATCAGAAGAAGGGTTTGGAGAGGTAGAGGTGTTGAGGGAAAGGGGGGGGGTGACATATGTTTTATATCAAAAAATAAAATAATAATGTTTATTTATGCTACATAATTCATTTTCAGAAAAAATAGAGTAGGGAGGGTGGGTAAAGAATGTTATAGGAGGAGGGGTAGAGGTATATCCAATATTTTATGTGACATAATTTATATGCATAAAAAAAAGATCTCAGAAGAAGCGGAGAGAGTGGTAGAGGTGCGGAGTGGAAGGGGGAAGACGAATTATTTTTTTAGAACATGTTATGATATGACATAATTTAAAAAAATCTCAAAAAAAAAAGTTACATACCATGATAACAGAAGAAGAAGGAGAGGATCGCTAAATGTTTTTTTGATTGAAACATCTTTGATCAAAGAGTATATATAACACATTTTATTTTCAAATAAATATGCATGATTACAAAAAAATATAGTGAATTCTTGATGTTTTTTAATCATAAAATACTACTTCACTATAAAAGTTTAAAGATATAAAAAAAATGTTAATATATACAACTCTTGCTATATATGTATCTAATTTATATATATATAAGGTTATGGTGCAATACCAAATGCAGATCTGGAAAAAAAAATGGGAAAAAAAAGGATATGAAAATAAAAAAAGCAGAGATGTTTTAAAATTAATATATATTTACATATTTACATAATGTTTTGGAGCCGTATGTTAAAGCATTTTGAAACAATATTCAAAAACAGCATACATTTATGTTATTAAATGCATATTATTTTGGAATAAAGCCCAATGCTTTATCATACGATTCCAAAACATTACTCTATAATCCTTTACTACTTGTCTGCATAGAGGGCACGTTGAATTTCCTTGGATGAGAACCCACTCCCTTATGCATACCTCACACATAATATGTAGGCAGCATGTCAGGAGTGGATTCCCATATTTTTCTCGGCATATTGGACACTGTAACAACATGGAAAGAAAAAAAAGTTAAAAAGTATTCTACTCATAATAGAATAAAATAAAAACAAAAAATTAAAACAATGTTTCAGTATTGAAATAAAAGATTGACATGTAGTGTTTGATGTATTTT
>NNCF01136100.1:80234-112306 GCA_002313205.1 Laupala kohalensis | reverse complement strand
CGACTTCCACAACAAGAAGACGCTTATTACTGACAGAATTCGAGGTAAATAACACGAGTATGCGACGAAATCGGAAAAAAAAACTTTTCATTTTCCCAAAATTTAAGAAAATTATCTAAATTTTTTTTCAAAGTTAACCACTTATATTCTTCGAATAAGCACATAAAAAATTTTTGATAAATAATTCCGATTTTTATTACTTGTGAATACAAATTTTGTACTTTTGATATAGCAGACCCTCTGTAGAATTACGTTAAATTACATAGAAATGATTGTTGAGGTGATCGAGACTTGAGAAAATAGTTGAATACGCCAGTGACGATTTCTCCCAATGTTGTGTTGGGCGTTTGCTTTTTTTCTATTGATATTCACGACATGACGACTCTTCTTACCGACAGAAACCGAAGCAAGTAACACAATTATGCGACGAAATCGGAAAAAAAACATTTCATTTGCTCAAAATTTAAGAAAATTTTCAAAGGACACTTTTCGAGGTTAGACACTTATATTCTTCGAATAAGCACATAAAAATTTTATGACCAAAAATTTCGACTTTTTTTATTGGTGAATACAAAGTTTGTGCTTTTGATATAGCAGACACACTGTAGAATTACGTTAAAATACATAGAAATGATTGTTGATGAGATCGAGACTTGAGAAAATTGTTGAATTTCGCGAGTGACGCTTTCTCACAACGTTGTGTTGAGAGTTTGCTTTTATCTATTGACATTCACGAAATGAAGACGCTTCTTACCGACAGAAACCTATGCAAATAACACAATTATGCGACGAAATCGGAAAAAAAACATTTCATTTGCTCAAAATTTAAGAAAATTTTTAAAAGACACTTTTCGAGGTTAAACACTTATATTCTTCGAATAAGCACATAAAAATTTTATGACAAAAAATTTCGACTTTTTTTATTGGTGAATACAAAGTTTGTGTTTTTCGTATAAGAGACACACTGTAGAATTACGTTCAAATACATAGAAATGATTGTTGAATAGGTCGAGTCTTGAGAAAATTCTTGAATTACGCGAGTGACGCTTTCTCACAATGATGAGTTGAAATCTTGCTTTTTTTCTATTGACATTCACGACATGAAAACGCTTCTTATTGACAGAAACCGAAGCAAATAACACGATTAAGCGAAGAAATCGGAAAAAAAACTTTTAATTTTTCCAAAATTTAAGAAAATTTTCTACGGTTTTTTTTCAAAGTAAACCATTTATATCCTTCGAATAAGCACATAAAAAATTTTTGACCAAAAATTTCGACTTTTTTTATTGGTGAATACAAATTTTGTGCTTTTGATATAGCAGACACTCTGTAGAATTACGTTAAAATACATAGAAATGATTGTTGAGGTGATCGAGACTTGAGAAAATTGTTGAATTACGCGAATGACGTTTTCTCACAAAGTTGTGTTTGCATTATTGCTTTTTGTCTATTGACATTCACGACATGAAGACGCTTCTTACTGACAGAAACCGAAGATAATAACATGATTATGCGACGAAATTGGAAAAAAAACTTTTCATTTTTCCAAAATTTAAGAAAATTTTTAACAGATTTTTTTCGAGGTTAGACACTTATATTCTTCGAATAAGCACATAAAAAATTTTTGACCAAAAATTTCGACTTTTTTTATTGGTGAATACAAATTTTGTGCTTTTGATATAGCAGATACTCTGTAGAATTACGTTAAAATACATAGAAATGATTGTTGAGGTGATCGAGACTTGAGAAATTAGTTTAATTACGCGAGTGACGCTTTCTCACAACGTTGTGTTGGCATCGAATTATGGGCATTGAATTCCCCGACGATAATAAATGGGAAAGGAAACTGGTCCATCAGACCGGCAAGATCGTTCTTCGTGACTGCCCGGGGCGGATATAAATCTTACAAACCGTGAATGTAAGGGATGGTAGGATCTCCCTCATATATACGGTCTGAAAGACGCTTAATATAGAGACTTCTTCGGCGTAGACTGAAGCGTCTACGAGCACAGCGACTCCACGTTGTGCCCGTAGGCCGTCTTCTAAGTCCGCCCTTTATCAGGTATAGCCACGAGAGAAAAAAAAGAGTGTTTTGGTGAGAGGTGTGTTTCCTGAAAGCATACTATTAGAGGAGAACGACGAGACAGTAAGAGTTTTAGTTCATCGGAATGGACATGAATGCCATTCAGATTCCAGGAAAGAGGAGCCATGGTCCGGAGTTTATCTGCTCTTTCTGCGATGTTTCGATTTCTTTTTGTTGGGGCTTGGTTGGGGAAGTAGTTTCCATGTGTATGGATTTTAAATTTTATCCTTGTTTTCCTCAACCACCACGGAGTCCCAGAAGGGGACACTCCACTGGGATGCCAGGGTTGACACGGGGATATAACGGGGACACGCAGGGTTCTTTAAGTAGGGTTGTTCCAACCCCCCGACCAGCGAGAAGGACCCCCTGCACGCCCCCTCTTATCATGGAGTCAGTCGAAGACTTAGTCTGAGCCGATTGGTCGTGGGTGGGTTAGTCCCCGATCGCCCGTCTAGAAGAGACCAAGGCCAAAGCTAGCGTATTGGGGCGCATCTAGGAGTGCACGCAGAAGTTCCTCATCTCGCCAGGATTCCCATTCCCTCCGACACGGGTTGCCATGCACGGTAAACACATGGGTGAGCGTTCAGCACACAGAGAAGGCCAGTACAGAAGATAGCAATAAATGTGAAAAACTAGGAATACAGGACAAAGGAAAGTGAAAGAAAAGAAATACTTGAGATCCTTCTGTGTATCCCACCGTCAGGAAGTAAACCCACTCACTTTGACGTCTTGGAGACGACTTGGAGATCTAGAGCTGCAATACTCATTCTTACGTATCACTTACGATATTCCAATAAATATTTAGTCAGATAAGTGTACGAAAATTAACGTAATTTTTTTTTAATTGCCATTTTTTATTTAGAAAATATATCGCCCTAACCTTTAAAAATACATTTAAACAATTTTCTGAATTTTTTATAATTTTAATTCCTTTTCAAATCTTTATTAATTATTTTATAGTAACACCTTACTTTGTTTTACTAGGAAGCATCTCGATGCGTAAGCGAAAGCGAAAGTAAGTCTACCAACTTGACGACATAAGTGCGAGTCGTGTGAATTTTCAAGAGCTGCAATACTCACTCTTACGTATCACAACATTATTCTAATAAATATTTAGCACGATAAGTGTACAAAAATTGACGAAAAAGATTGAAAAATTTTACCAAAATGTTTGTGAGTATTTGAAAAATAATCTCTAAAAATGTCTTAAAATAATTTTCTAATTTTTTCGAAAATTTGATATTTTTTTCAAAGTTTCGTCAATTATTCCAGAGTAACACTTTTCTCTCATTCTCTAGGAAGCGTCTCGATATCCAGCGATAGCGGATACGTTAGTGAGCTAACCAACTTGACGTCACAAGATTGAGTCGTGCAAGTTTTCTTCCGTGTTGGAGAACAAGAGCTGCAATACTCACTCTTACGTATCACTTACGTTATTCTAATGAATATTTAGCCCGATAAGTATACGTACGAAATATAACGTAAAAAATTAGAAAAACTTGCCAAAAAAATTTATTTATAAAATATATCTTAATAACCTCAAAAAATGCCTTCAAATACTTTTATGATTTTTCGAAGAAAAACGAAAACAGGAGAGATGAGACGGGACAAAAGGCGACACGAGACGAGAGAAACGAGTCAGACGAGATAAAACATGAGATGAGGTGAGGGATAACAAGAGGAACAAGGCCTGACTACCGACAATACAAGATGACAAGAGACGAAACCAGACGAGGGAAGATAACCAAAATGTGAGCCGAAACGAGGACTGGGAGAGACGAGACAAAAGAGAATCAAGAGGAGATAAGAGACAAGATACGGCACGTGAGAAAAGACGAAAGAAGATGTAAGACAAGAGACGATACGAGACGAAAGATAAGAGATGAAACGAGAGATTAGATGAGAAATGAGACAACATACGCGACAAACTATTCGAGATGAGATAAGGAGACAAAACCCGAGGCAAGAGGAAAGACGAGGCAAGAGAGATGTAACCAGAGACAAGACGAGAGAAGAGACGAGGTGAGAGATTTGATGACATAAGAAAAGATACGAGACCAGATGACATACGAGAGGAGAAAGAGACGATGACGGGAACGAGAGGAGACGAGAAACGTTACGGGATGAGTGACGAGATAGCAGACGGGACGAAACGTAAGACGAGGTGAGAGACGGCAAAAGAAACAAGACGAGATGAGAGACGAAACGAGAGACGTAATGAGAAAATAGAAGAGAGACGAGACGGGACAAGAGTCGACACGAGACGTTACGAGACGTTACGAGACGAAATGTATGATGACACGAAGGACGACAAGACAGGCAAGCCGAGCCGATCGATTATTTATTTAGCCTTCTCGGCTATTTTTTCATACATATAAAATACAATATATAACACAATATAACAATTGTATACTATAATCAAAAATATAAAGTAATAAATAAACACAAAAGCACCTCAAAAATATTATTTTGTACCTACTTGCCCATTAAATTTTTACTAACCCAAACTATTTATTTATTTACGTAAAGAATTATGTCTTGCACTTTCGCTACATGGCTAAATGTCAGCGTTCTTCATCATTTCACTGATGGATACCTCTCCGCCGACGGCGAGTGATGAAACAAAACAAACACCGCGGTGCTGACGATCGCGGTATCGTAGTATTCTTTATACGCGTGACTTGACAATTTCCTTCAAGATACGCTTGAACGAAGTCAATGATTGACATACTTTAATTTCGTTAGGCAATGCGTTGGACATTTTGATACTTTCATACAACACACTTCTTTGTGCATTTGTTGTTCTTAGAAAATGAAGTGCAATATTGTCACGCTGTCTAGTCTGAATTACGTCACCTTGTCCTACAATTTCTAATAAATTTTTCAAATTTCTTGGCATCAAATCATTTACTATCTTGTAAACAAATATACATACATTTAAACGCAGTCGCTGTCGGACAGACAAAAGCTGTAATGTGTAGAGCATATTATCTATTTTTGTGTGTTGATTGCAATGGAGGGTTGCTCTCATAGCTCGGTTTTTCATTTTTTGTAGTGCATTTAGTTCCGTTTCTCCCATATTCATCAAAATAGTTCAGCAATTTCCAACGTGAAGAGATTTTATTGTCTTATACACGATACACCTAGTATAAGCCGAAATATAGTACCCAATTCTGTTTTAAAAACTTTTTTCCCTGCGTTCTTAACCATGTAGTCAGTGATCTTTGAATCGTTGCTTATCGTCAATAATAAATCCCAAGTACTTCATTATTTCTACACGTTCGATTTCAGTTCCATTGAAACATTTTAAAGTAATATTTGTTCCCTCTTCATTTCTGTCGCTTCTGATTACCGTATTTTACGGGCTATAAGACGCACTTTTTTCTTGAAAAAATTGCCTCCAAAGTTCAGGTGCGTCTTATACTCGAAATTAATATAAAAATGTCCAGTGTTTGATTTAAAATTCCCGCTGGTCTTAAAAATGGCCATATATTCGATGCCGCGGGAAACCTATCTCTATCTGGCAACATTGGATTCAACTGGCAGCAGCAGTGCACCGATGCGAACATGAATTGCGGGGATTCACAATTTTGCTACCCTGTCTCCCTCAAGCCCCGCCATCACAAACCCAGAACATTGTCTAGCCTATGATGCGTCATTGCAGTCTACGGTGCCAGTGAACTTGAATTGAAAGTGATTTGTGTACAATATTTTTGTCAGTAACCAGTTTCACAATAAATTGAAAGTAATAGCATATGCAGAAGAACATGGAAACAGAGCAGATGAGCGGCATTTCGGCCTTCCACCAACAGAAAAAACCATTCGCGATTGGCGGGCTAGTAAAGAAGAAACTGAGGAAAACTAAATGTGCCAAAACTAGATGATGACGTATTGAAATGGATTCAAGGACACCGACAAAATGGCATTGGAATTAATACAAAAATGATTCAAATACACGCTCGTAAGCTAGCGCTACAGAGGAACTTAACAGACTTTAAGGGTGGAGTTGGTTGGTGCTACAGGTTTATGAAGCGTCATGGACTTAGCATGCAAACCAAAACCAAAATATCTCAGAAAATGCCACAAGAGTATGAAGAGAAAATATTATCTTTCCATCGCTTTATTATTCAACATCGAAAGAAAACCAGTGTGGAACTAAGCCAAATAGCGAATATGGACGAAACTCATCTGACATTTGATGTGCCGAGTAACAGAACTGTTGCCATGAAAGGTGCTAAAACTCTAACTATAAAAACAAGTGGACATGAAAAAATGCACTACACTGTTGTCCTTTCATGTTGTGCTGACGGTACTAAACTTAATCCAATGATCATTTTCAAGCGCAAAACAATGCGAAAACCTTCTGAAATACCGCCAGGTGTTGTTGTTCACGTACATGACAAGGGATGGATGGACGAGGCTGGTATGAAATTATGGATTAACAGAGTGTGGGAGAGAAGGAAATGTGCTTTATTGAAGAAGTGTTCCCTTCTTGTGCTAGATCCGTTTAGTAGTCATTTGAAAAATTATGTGAAAGAGAAATTGAGACGGAAATACAGAGCTTGCTGTTATTGCGGGAGGACTTACTTCACAATTGCAACCTCTTGATGTCTCGATAAATAAACCATTTAAAGTGTATATGAGAGAGGAATGGAACAAATGGATGATGGATGAAACCCAACATGAATTCACGCCGAAGGGAGCTTTAAAACGACCTACAATCAAACAAGTGTGTCAGTAGATAAAACAGTCGTGGTCTAGAGTGAAAGAAGATATTATTGTTAAATCTTTCAAGAAGTGCGGCATAAGTAACACTCTGGATGGCAGTTAAGACCATCTTATATATGAAGAGGAAGAAGTTCAGATGACGATTTTCAGGGATTTTAAAGGTCAGTTCGGTTTTGTAGACTAAGAATTTTTTAAAGTCTGGTTTTGCAATGTAATAATAAAAATGGTAAAAAAATTATTTTTTTAAGTTGCTTAAAAATTAACGTGCGTCTTATCGTCCGTAAAATACGGTATCATAAATTTTGTTTTATACACGTTCATTTCTAATTTGTTGTTATTCATCCATTTTTATATTCTGATAAATACATTATTCATCTTGTTCTTTATCTAAAACACTTTTCCCTTTCACATACAGTCACGTATCCTCTGCAAATAGTTCAATACTATTTTCCTCTGGACGGAAATTAATTATATCATTGATATACATTATAAATAACAATAGTCCCAACACTGATCTTTGAGGTACACCATAGTCTGTAGTTGTCAACCTTGAAAATACATTGTTAAATCAAACTTGCTATTTTCTATTCGTTAGGTATGATCTAAATCAATCTAATATACCATAGTAGTAAAGTTTACATAATCATCTCTCCGCATCCACCGTTTCGAAAGCTTGTTTCAAATCCATGAAAATGACTCCTACCATTTTACCTTCGCTTATTTTCCATTTATCAGCTAGTGTTTGAAGTGCTGATTCACAAGAGTAGTTTTCTTTCTAAATGCCGATTGGTGTTCTGTTATACAATTATTTTCCAAGAAAGTCTCTCCTTGTCTTTTCACTATTATTTTCAACACTTTCTGATAAACAGGAAATCAATTAATAGGTCGAAATTCACTTGCTTTTTTTGGGTTTTGCTACTTTTGGAATCGAATTTACTGCGGAAGTTTTCCAACCCTCTGGGAAACACCCTTCTGCTAACGAATCGTTTATTACATCTAAGAATTCCTGTTTTATTACAGGAAAGGGTGTTTACAAAATATCACTACTTATTCCTTCATCAGTGCATCGGTAGTTCCTTAATAATCTGTTCTAATTGTTTTATATCATTTCAAAGTTTTTTATTGAGCCTTACTTTCTATTCCGAAAATAGCCATCTTTCCATTGTGACCATTCATATCTCTTGTATAGAATGCATTATATTCTCAATACTTCGAATGTAATACAGGTTAAATGCGTCCGCCAAATTGCTTACTTCATTCGGATCTACAATTTCAAAATCAATATTATTAATTTCCATTCTATTATTTTGAGAAGACGAGACGAGAGACAGAAAAAGATGAGACACGAGAGACGAAACGAGACGGGAGAGGAGACGTGTGATTCGAGGAGACGTAGTGAGAGATAAGATGAGACGAATGACGAGACGAGACTTGAGATGCCATGAGAGACAAGACGAAACGGGACGAGAGAAGAGGTTTTGGATGTGACGATAGAGGAAACATGTGCTGAGAGACGAGATACGAGACATGTACTGAGAGACGACATACGATACAAGAGTCGAGCCGAGAGGCAAGACGAGACGCGAGATGGTAGAAGAGACGAAAAGATAGAATGAATGAAACGAGAGACGATACGCGGCAAAACGAGAGATTACATGAAAAAACATGTGCAGAGGGACAAGACGAGAGACGATACGAGAAACGAGACGAGACAAAAGACGAGAGGATAGAAGACATGACCAGAGGTGAAATAAGACCAGAGACGACAGAGAGACAAGACGATATGTGAGACGAAGTGACACAAGAGACATCGTAGGTTAAAGTGACGTACCCTAAAGATAGACACTGTGTGCGAGTCGTGTGACTTTTCTTCTGCTTCTCGAACGCCGTGAGCTTCATTGCCCAATCTAATATAGCACTCATACTATCTCAATGAGCATTAACTATGAAAAGTGTATAAACAATTAATAAAAATTAAATTTTATTAAAAAAATGTTTTCCAGAAGATATGAGACCCAATTCTCCATATGAATTTTCGATTTTTTTCGAAAAATTGAATTTTTCTCTCAAAATTCATCAATTATTAGTTTTATCTTTCACTCTTTCAGTAGAATCAATTTTGATGACCTGTGACATCGTAGGCAAAAGTGACGTACCCAACAGTGCGACATTGTGTGCGGGTCCTGTGTCTTTTTTTCTGCTTCTCAAGCTTCGTGAGCTTCAATACACACTCTAGCGTAGCACACATTATCTCAATGCATATTAGCTATAAAAAGTGTATTAACATTGACGAAAATATTAAAAATATTTGCAGAAATTTGTTTTTGGTGTTTATTCAGAAAATATGTCCCTAACCCAAAAAAATGCCCTCAAATGGTTTGTCGATTTTTTCCAAAAATTGAATTTTTTTAGTAACAAACGAAGAAGGATCAGATACTGTTCCAGAGGTCACATACCTGAAGGAATCTAAAAAGACGTATCAAAATCGGTTCATTTTGCCCAAGCATAACGTTCAAACTGTTGGGTAGATTGTGTCGCCGTCGGTTGGTACTATATTTGAGACACTCCAGAAGAAAGTGTTGTGTTGCAAGTTTCACCGCGTAAGAGATGACCATAACAGTGGCCAATACGAAGACGTGTAAAGATCACTTCTTCACGTCTGTTTGGACGGGATGATGACGCCCAGGTCTTAACGGAGTCTTTTACCTTCCTCAGCTTGAAGGCGCAAGATTGCCATGTCTTAAGAAGAGACGATCTTATGGCAACCTTTGAATCTGACGTAGGAACAGTCGAAAAGTCAAGGACTGCTGTGTTCCCCGCTTCGCTGCCTCATCAGCTTCTTCGTTACCCTTGATACCCACGAGCTCAGGAACTCAACAAAGACAGTGACACACCGCATTGAAGATAGCTGAATGAACTTCAGCGCCTTAAGGATTGCATTTTTTCAGCAGAGTACATGTTACCTTGAAAGACCGACATTGGAGAATGTCGACTTTCACCGGTTAATGTCAACATTCACATAGTCACTTGGTGTATGTCCGAAATATTTGTTAAGTACCTTTATTTCTGACTTACACTGGTAAATGTCGACATTCACCATGCACTAATGGTGAATGTTAAACATGTCGGAGATTTATATTTTCTTACCAAGAATTTAAAACACACAGTACATTCTAAATGGGAAAAGAAAATAATCGCGACATAAAAAATTATGAATATTCTAAATGGGAAAAGTAAACAGTATATTCTAAATGGGAAAAGAAAATAATAGTAATAAAAAAATTATTTATGTGATTCAAATCTTATTGCAACAACTTAAACTATTATGACATTTTGAATTGCACAAGAGTCCCTTGCTTTTACAGCTGCATTTATTTGTGGAACACTTCCTTTTGCAATGACAGCGTGTATAGCCTTGCCCCCCACTTCTCGAATTAGCTGCAGCTGCTTCTCTCAGCGACATTTCTACAAAAGAAATCTCATCTATGGAAAGTAACTTTTCTTTACAAATTACGAACTGATTACGTGTGTAAAGTTGCTTGAGGGTACCATTTTTATTTGCCAGTTTATAGAAGTCAGAGTCTTCTATTCCAACAACAACCGCTAACACATTTCGGCTATCTGTACGACCACGGTCGACATCAGGGACTTGTATTCGTACAGTATCACCAATTTGAGCAGGAGGAAATTGTTTTTGTGAGGTTCGTAACATTTTTGCTGCTTGCAGTAGAAGATTCTCTTTCGCAGCCGCTCTTTTTATAGAAATTAACTCGTGTTTTTCAGTCAGAATTTGATGTGAAGACATTGTAGATTGCAGGTCCTCTTCAATATTTTTCTTTGGAATACGGTTTTCGGTATGACTACCGCTCAAATTTTTTTCAGAAGTATTAACAGTTTCTTCAAGCTGTTCTTCGGTTTCAAAATTTGCGATTTGTTCGCTGGACAAAAAAGACGATGCTATACCTCTTTTTGCTTTAACGCCAAACATGGCTTCATAAGGATTTTGGCGTATTCCTTCGTGGTATATAGTGTTCTTGGCAAATTGAAGAAAGGGTAAACCATCTGACCATTTGTTTGTATCGTTATCATTCATCCATGCAGTTGGCATATTCTGTATATCCTGATTGGTCCTTTCAACTGGCCTTGTTTGACTGTGACGAGGCTTCCCATGAACTATCTTAACATCTTTCCACATAGCGCATATTGATTACTTGATTACTGAATTCTCTACCATTATCTGATTGCAATATTGCTGGTGCACCATATGTTAAAAATATTGAAAGAACGTGATACGCTACTTCAGCTCTTTTAGTTTTCAAAGGTCGTAGCTGGACAACTTAGTTAAATGATCTTGATACACCATTATGAACTTATATTCGCCATCTCTGTTTGACTGTATATATATATATCAGATCAACTTGACATCTTGAGTTTAACTCAGAACTGACCATTGGTTTCACAATCTCCGACATGTTTAACATTCACCATTAGTGCATGGTGAATGTCGACATTTACCAGTGTAAGTCATAAATAAAGGTACTTAGCAAATATTTCGGACATACAAGTGACTATGTGAATGTTGACATTAACCGGTGAAAGTTGACATTCTCCAATTTCGGTCTTTCACGGTAACACACACACTGCAAAAAGAATGGAGGTGAAAAGAACGGGAGGCACTATGGCAATGGAAAGCAGCACCAACGGAATTATTCATTGCTGAGCCATCGGTGTATATGAACATATGATCCACAGAGGTTTTTTTAGTTCTCCGAAGTGCTGTTGGTACACAGCAGCAAGAGTGTCTTGCTTTGAAAGTTGAGACAGCCGAAAGTCGATGGTTGGTTACTTGAGGGACCGAGGAGTGTGGGTATTTCACTGGAGATAGTGTGATGACGTTTTCCTCTAGCAATTGTTTAAAACGAACGCCCGCAGGGTGGGATAACGAAGGTCTTGCAGCGTACGATGAAATAAATTTTGGAGAATGTATGTGTTGCCGAGTGGGGTGATTTGGAACCTCCATCATTCTCACTCCGTACGATCCAAGGCGAATATCATTAAGAGATGGTTCGCCAGCGTCCATTAGTAAGCATTCTATTCTACTAGTGCGGAAAGCATCAGTTGCAATGCGGACTCCTGTATGATGGATACTGTTAAGGGGCCCTGAGAGTCGACGGTGATGCAGAGGCGTATACAATACTGTCATAATCCAATACAGACAGAGCAAGACTTCTATACAGACGAAGAAGGCAAGTGCGGTCTGTGCCTCATGACGATGTGCTTAAGCAGCGAAGGCGGTTAAGAAAAGAATTACAACGGGATTGTAGTTTTCGGACGTGATTGCGCCTAGTTGCGTGCGATCGAATGAGGGACTCAGGAATTATGCGGAGTCAACGAAAGGAAGACGTTGGCCCCCAAGAAAAAGATCTGGATCATCATGGAGATGGTACATCCTACAGAAATGCATACAGCATGACTTGGATACAGAAAAACTAAAGCCGGTAGACATGCTCCACTCGTGTAAACGGTTTAAAGCCAATTGCAGTTGCCTCTCGATGACAGATGTTGCTAGACGAACAATAAGATGGCAAAGTCGTCAACGAAGACAGACGCATGTACTGGTTCTCGAACCACTGACGCAATGCTATTTATGGCTATGGCAAAGAGAGTGACGCTTAAGATTGAGCCCTGTGGGACACCGTTTTCCAAATTATCTCAATGCAAAGTAACTATGACAAGTGTATCAAAAATGACAAAGAAATAAATTATTTTGGGGAAAAAATTTTTTCATTCAGAAAATATATATCCCTCACCTCCAAAAAACGCATTCAAACGATTTTTTGAAAAAATTTTCAATTTAGTTTCATCTTGCTCTCTTTTAGTAGGAAGCGTCTCGATGACCTGAGACATCGTAGGCTAATGTGAGGTACCCAACAGGTCGAGTTGTGAGCGAGTAGTGAGACTTTTCTTCTGCTTCTTCAGCGCCATGATCTTCAATACACACACTAACGTAGCACACATATTACCTCCATGCATATTTACTATGAAATGATGATTGAACATTATTTTACAAATGTTTTATTGTTTTACTGTTTTAATATTTACAGTTTTAACATTGACGAAAAAGTTTTAAAAAATTGGGCAGATTTATTTTTGGGTTTATTCAAAAAATTTATGTTGCTAACTACCAAAAATGTCTTTCAATGATTTTTTGAAAATTTGAATTTTTTCTCAAAATTTTGTCAATTATTTCAGTTTCATCTTGTTTTCTTTCAGTAGGAAGCGTCTCGATGACCTGTGAAAAGTGTTTTCATACATATTTCTTTCAGCTGTTGATTCTGAACAAAAGTTTCTTAAATATCATCTGTGATCTTGATCCAGAGAGACTACTCGTGAATAACGTCTACAGCTTTTTAATATAACCAAATAGTAAAAATGAATTTTCTACATTTTACATCTAGGATTTTCTTTTTCAGATTCATATAAGGTATAGGAATAATATAAAATGAAATACTTCAATTACAAATCAATATTTTCTGGTAGTAATTCTTCAGACAGGTCTTACTATAATAAAATCATTTCACATAGAAAATTTTTAACATGTCAGTCTCATCTTTTAGCTAGAACATCCCTTAAAGCATAATTTACCAGTGATATGAACAATACTGAAAGTTTTTGGGTTCCAATAGGTTGTACACCGTTCCAATGTTTCAACCAATTTATTAATGTATAGATTGAAAAATAAAACTCAAGGGTAAAATAGTTCAATGGAGGTTTTTAATTTAACATTATATACAGTCGTTACAAGAACACACATTTAGTGCCTTTCGACGATTTCCTTTACAACTCTTTACCAAAGAAAATTTCACAGAAAAAAGTGGTGGTGGAGTTTTTAACATCTATACTAATAAAAGTGGATTCAATGGAACGTCTGTGGCATGGAAATCGGAAATATAATCGATGAAGTTATTTGACATTTCAAAGGTGTTTTTTTTTAGAGTAATTGCAACTGAAATGTAAAGTGCAGTTAATATTTATGAATTACAAGAGTATAAAAACAATAAAAACTGGCTGCTTATCAATAGATGTAAGTCTCCAATGCCACGATTGTTGACTACTGATGAGACCGCCCAAGTTCAATTGCATTATGCAAGGCAGACAATCCACTGAACATATAACCCACATTACCCAATCATAGAAGCAAAATTACATGAAGGTTATAATTGTTTTCAATTATGTAACCTTAAAGTGAAATAAAAACCAAGCAATTCAGAGGTTAACTATGTGTTTTGTTTATTAAACATTCTATATTAAGAGTATTTTCCTTTTTTCTGGATTTTAAAATTATTTGTAATTACATTATCCCATCCACAAAAACGGACCCTTCCTCTCTTTTATGAGAAATAATCTTTAAGGAGAACAAAAAGAAACAACCATTCACAGTTCATGAGTTTTAAATTGCATTGGTTTTTCTTCCTTGAAGTTATAACAGATGTGTCATGTAGGAAATGACGTTCATATGTTAATGTGAGCATACAATACAGAAAACTGTGTGCAAGTCTTCTTCGTGGTATTTAATTTAATAACACAAAAGTAGAAAATGTGAATGAATTTAGAATATTGTATAAAAACCCCAAGCAACACCAGACAACATGAACTTTTAAAAATCCAGACTTATTGACAGATGTTTTAATACCGTCTGTAGTGTAAAATATTTATTTCACAGTACCATTTATCTTTGAATGTTGATGTACTGTTTTGTATATTTGTTTAAAATTGAAATAACTAATTTTTAAAATTTGTATGATGCATTGGTGAACTTATAATATTTTGAATGTTCTGAAATGATTGTTTTTTGTTTTTTTAAATCCCGGGCAACACTGGGAAGTTCTGCAAGTCAATAATAAAATAACCATAACTTTTAATACTATATTTAACTCATTACATTAAAACATCATTTCCTACATGACACATCTGTTATAACTCCAAGGAAGAAAATCCAATGCAATTTAAAACTCATAAACTGCAAATGTTTGTTTCTTTTTGCTCTCCTTCCTGATCCCCTTCAAAAAATATTATTTCTCATAAAAGAGTGGGAGGGTCTGTTTTTGTGGAGGGGATAACGTAAGAATAGTAGAAGGGGCAAGTTCTTGCAGCACGGGTAGCGTGGCCAGACAGCTGTCCAACCATATGTGCCAAGTGGAGATTGAGAGTCTTGAGATTAAACCTTGTATAATAGTTTGTACTGAAACCAGGAAATTAGAACATTATAAATTCTTTAATATAACTGGTTATAAAATATATTATAATGAAGGCAACATTAATATCACAGATGGTATAGTTTATTAAAAAACACATTAATGAAAAAAGTAACAATATTAAAATAGGCAGATTAAATATACTTAACTCACCACTAAAATTAGAAAATACTATATATTTGGAAATATCAGCATCTATAGGTATCGTGACCTACCTAAAGCTGAATTTATTGCTGAATTAAATAACTACATGAAATTAAAAAATAAAGTAAAAAATCACCTCTTGATTTGTGACTTAAACATACTAAAAATTTATAATTAGTCAAGAGCATTTAAATAACTACCTAGAGTATGGATTTGTACCGGGGATCCAGACAATTACCAGACCATCTGAACAAGAAATTAATCAGGACTCATGTATTGATAATATATTTATTAAGACTAGTTCTATTGATACAAAAATCTTTAAATTATCAAATTTGTTCATTGATCACTATCCCCTCTTTTTAATGATAAATAAAATTAAAAACAATCTGAGTGACAAAATACCTAAACATATTAACTACAATAAATTAATAAAAAGAGCAGAAAAAATATGTTGGAATTCGATATTATCAATACATGAACCAAATACAGCCACACTATCACTTATTAAATTAATAACAGACTGTACTAGCTTAGCTAAGATTAAGATAAAAAAACAAACAGCCACACCCCTGTTGGATAACTAAAGGTATTTTAGTGTCTTGTGCAACAACAACAAAAAAGACTATATAATATTTGGAAAATGGAACCAAACAACTTGCAAATTAAGACTGAATATAAAACTTATGTTAAAATACTTGATAAGGTGTTAAAAGAAAGTAGAGATGAATATTAATAATTCCAAGAATCTATGGTCATTTATAAATGATAAACTTGGTAAAAAATAAAAACAGAATGATTATATAAATTTTATATATGATAAAAAAATCTTAAGTCCAGGATCCATGTAAAATTGCTAACTATTTCAATACATATTTTAGTAACATTGGTAAAAAAACTTAGCAATAAGATTGAACAACCAACAAACCTTCAGATAAAACTATCTCCACCCAACCTGTATATAATTTTTTCATCACCAATGAATAATTTGGAGGTATTAAACATTATAAAAAAACTTAAAAATTAAAAGTAGTGGAGTTGATGATATAAATGTTAGAACTATTACAGTATTTACCCGAATATAGTCCCCCCCCCCAACTATTTTAGGAGACAAAATTTAGAAAAAAATTAAATTGAGTTAAATCAACTTTCTAAAAAGTCTTTCTGAAGGGAAATGCTCATTCAAAATTCCATGTGAAATGGTTGGCACTGGTAAGTATAATCAAATGTACTTTAAAAGCTAACGTGTAGTTAAACTTCCCTTGACATCGCCAGAGCCACATGGACTTCGGTTTACTTCGAATTCTCGTACCACTGCTTTATTTCTCTCTGCATGTCTGAGCATTATTCAGAACTTGCAGCTTGATGTTGGCGTCGAAGCATCTTCGATTGCCCAACTTTCGTTGTGTCGAAGATCCCCGAATCTCGAAGAAATCACGTCACGGTCAGCACGGCGACGGCAGTCGGTCATTCCTAGACGACGTGGACCGGTTCGGTTTCCACTTCGAATAAGCGTCAAATCCCATCATTGATCGACTTTCTTTGTGTTACGTTACGTATACGGCTCGTGTTCGCTGAAGTCATCACTCACGAAACTTTGAAGTTTCCCCGTTCTAAACTCCTAATATCCCCACAGGATTTTTGGGCGATTTTTTCGAAAAAAAAAAAACGGGGGACTATATTTGGGTAAATACGGTATTACACTAGCTAATTTTATGGTTGAACATCTTGTACACATAATAAATTTATGTATAGAAAGATCAATTTGATCAGATACTTTAAAACAAGCTGATATCAAACAGATTCATAAAGCTAAAGAAAAGCATAATATGTCTAACTAGACCTATTTCATTGATATCTAACATAGCAAAAATTCTTGAAAAAATTGTCTACCATAGAGTTCAGGAATTTATTAAATTACACAAAATATCAAAAAGACATTGCAGATTTATGACAAAATTGGGCACTAAAGATGTTTTAAATTATTTAACCAATTTAATATATGACAGACTTGATAAAAGTGCCAAATAGCAGTAACTTTTTTGGATCTGGCAAAGGCATTTGATACAATTAATCATAATATCTTATTGGATAAATTATATAACTATGGTATTAGAGGTAATGCTCATCAGTTAATTACCTCTTACTTACAAAATAGATCTCAACGTGTAAAAGTTAATGATGTTATAAGTGAATATTGCGATCACTACTATTGTATGAGACATTAATGATCTGTTAAATTCTATGCCTGAAGATATAATTATTTCATTTGCAGATGACACGGCTGTCATATTGACTGGTAAAAATTGGAATGAAGTTGAAACCAAAACCTCAGTGATGTTAGTAATTGGCTGGCTCTAAATAAGCTTTCATCAAATATAGAAAAAAAAACTGTTTATATGACCTTTGGAACTACTGCAATAGTGTTCCTAATTTCCTAGACATTTCTATACATTGTAAAACTGGAAAGTTGAATCTTGCAAATACCTAGAAATTTTTTTTATTATAAAATGATGGGACAAACATATTGAATAAATCTTAAACAAAATACTTAATTTATATTTTCCACAAGCTTGGCAAAATTATGAGCTCTGAAACTCTTATGATGCTTTATGCATTTTTCCATAGTATTATTAATTATGGGATTACTGCACAGGGAGGAGCTTACTCAAATTGTTTAAAACTGTTACAAAATCGTCAGAATAAACTTCTGGAAATTGTAAATAAAAACAAATTTAATGTTCATAATAAACCTCTGAATTTAGATCAGCTTTTCTCTTTAGAAGCATTAAAATATTACTACAATGAACTAAAAGAAAAATTTTCAAAATCAAATAGTATCACAAGGAATAAAAGTATTCTAATACCAAGAAGGTACAAAAATGTTAGTAGCAAAAACAGTGTAATAAGAGCAATAATTGTCTTTAATTCACTACCAAATGAATTTAAAGTTCTAAGCAATGGAAGTACAAGTAAAATAAAGTTAAAGAAATGGGTTGCATCAAATAAAATATATTTTTAATAGCAGTATTAATAGAAATTTAACAATGTTACTAAATTCAAAACTCTATTGGATGTTCACTTGTAATGAAGCTTATAAGATTATATATTAATTATTTTTTTTTACTTTTCTCTTAGTTTTAAGTTCTTTTTGTGCCAAGCCCACAAACAGGTAACCCCAATTACCTCTGTGGGATTTATGTAATGATTTTTTGCAATATTATGTAAATTAAACTGGTCTAATAAATAAATTTATAAGATACAGTACTAGTATGTGACCATCAACTTGTTTTCACAGATGTATGCAACTAACCATCTTTTCATACAAGTCACACAATTAACCTTCCTTCTTAAGAAATACAATCAACCTGCTTCTTAGGCAGTACTCGAACCAAATCCTGAATTTAAGAGACCCATAACCAGTCAAATCTGAAAAAGATCGCAAAGTTGACATAAAGAGATGACGGAGGGGCTAACTACTCATCACCTCAAGTGAGAGGAGTCTCTTACCAAGACTCACCCGTGGTGTCCGTAGGCAGAGTCCTGAAGCAAAGGTCACCCCAAGATGGCAGCTTCTCCCCACTTTGTCCTTGAACTCTTGCTTTTAAGCTACCCAAGGCCATGCTACCTTTTAACTCTGCAACATAGGTCAACTTGGAATACTAACAAACAATAAAAGTTGTATGTGTGCAACCTTCATTGCCTGCTACCTCAGCAAGGACTTCACCTAGCTAAATAATTTTGCACCACTTACAGGTGTCAATTATAACTTACCCATAAGAACCAGATTTTTGAGTCAAATCTACGCTGGCCCTTACAACAGGGATCCACTGATAACTTGGAAAAGAAATAATGGATAATTACATGAAGGACATCATAAATTAATATAATAAAAAGAAAAGCCATCAGTATTAATTTGTTTAATTTTGTTATCATACATGGACATTAACACACTAAACAAAAATCATAGAAATACAATAAGTAATGAAAAGAAATGATTCAAACTTCCTTCCTTCTGTCTGTCTTCTTTGTTGGGAGTGAATAAATACTCACTTCAATATTTTTATGAATCTTTATCTCTGAGAAAATTATTTCACAAACAACATTCAGATCTTTATACACCCCTTCATAGAAAATCACATCTAGCATCACTTAAGCTTATTCACATTTATGTCCACAGGAACAATCAAACACCAAAGCAAGAAGAGTATCCAATACACTTCAAGTGATTGAAGAAGAATATGTTATTATGGGGTCTCTCTTTTTGAGAAACGGTCTTGATGATTTCTTGAGCAGTAATACCTCCCATGATAGCGCACACAGGGCTTATTTCCCCAAAAATATTTCTGTAGAAAAAAATGAAATTCTGAATTATCAGTTTGTTATAACACAGTTTTGAAGAACACTGAAAATAAAATAGGCTTTAAAACTTGAAGATGGTCTTTTGGCCAAAATACTGCTCACTACAATTAAATGTTTCATTGGACTAATGCATCATCAACAAGGTTTAGTAAATTAGGTAATAAATGATTAAGCCTTGTATCAGTAGTTCCTTACCCATAATGGATCATGGCTAATTTCTTCATTAGCTCACATATATGACACGAACAGAGATGGATGGAGTTAGTTCAGAAATCCAGTCCCATAATAACCCCAATGATGATGCCTCCACCCAGTGGTGGCCAACAGGTAGCCCTTGGGTCTCACAGTTCTCTTTGTATGGCTCTCCACAGTAAAGGCATTTTTTAAAATTGCATATAAAACGATTACTTTGAATCAGATATTGTTAGATGTTACAGAAATCCATCACAGATGGCACCATCCCACACATAACCCAAGGAAAAACTATCCCCAGCATGATAAACTTAAATTTACAGACTTTGTACAAAGAATTGCTTCCATATTCGAAGTACTTATACATGAGAGTACATTTTCCTTTATAAAAAGAATAAATTCTACTGAGAGAAATTGGATGAGTGATGCCCATCTCTAATCTGTCACAACTGAGTTCTTCTTTTATGAAAAATTGGTCAATTCTCATGAATGCCAGTGTCACACAGAGACACAGTAGAAGGTAAAACAGTGCTGACAAATTACTTTTTAAGTGTTATGAGAATTTGGAATGAGTGTTTCTTCAATTACTGTGCTATATGAAAAATTTTGAAAAATTGTGTTAATTTGTGGATTTATGGAGTCAGGTGACACGAGTGCTTATAAATGTAAAGCATCATGAAAAATTGCATATCATATCAAAGGTTCTATGATCAGGATGTACAGTGTAAAGAAGTAGGCTGTTACCATCTTAGACCATCAAATACATTTTAAGTAGATTCATATTTGGTGGTAAAAATTATAACAATAATGGCCAAACATAAATATGACTAAAAGCTATCTCTCCCAAAACATTTCAATAAAATCAAATTAACAACAATTCCTGAAATTATGTCCATTAAAAGCAATTTCTTCAAAACAATGATTGTTTTAAAACATCAGTGAATAGTAATGAAGAGATAGATCAAAAATCAAGTGACTTTTTTCATGCATGACTGAGTACCCATGGCTTTGCTCACGTAAATTTTGTAATATGTCCGTAACTTTGATGTCCATTAATATTAGAAGTTTTAATAGTATTGGTGTGTACCAATCCCTCACTTTCACTGATTTAATTGAGAAATTTCTTTTCAGAAAATACCAATTTCCCATTTCACCCACTTAGGGGTGAATTTTTGTAAAATCCTTTCTTACCTGACTTTTTCGATAGTGTTTCATGTCACACCCTTCCCAAGCCTCACCTTTAGAGGTGTCATGCATAATATACATAATGTAGGAACATAATGTCATTGAAAATACAATTATTCATCTCAGAATACACAAAAACGATTGACACAACTCTAATAACAGTATTGTTAGTTACTTTTTTGGCCCACCCTTTCCTCCCCAGCTGTAAGGATACCGTGCCACTATGTGATCTCAACTTAAACTTAACAGCATTGGTAGTTTAAAAATTTCATCAACCCTAATACTATGGATTCGATGCCATTTTCATATTTTTATATTTCAAAATTAGTTCTCAATTCTCTTTATTCATAAACCCATTTCCACCACCCTGTCCACCCACCCAAGGGGGGCTAGTGGTCTGTTTGTTTCATGAGGGCTGAGTTCAGACTTACATGATATTGGTATTTCACCATCAGCTCAACGGCATTGAAAATTATGGACTCATCACTGGCATGTCATGTTCGATATCTTTTTCATGGCATCTCCTTCCCTAGGGATGCTGGAGTTTATATGGGCAGTTGTGAACTTTGATATCTTCAAGGATATCACCACTAGTTTCAGCAGCCCCAAAAACACTAATATCGGTCACTTTAGGTTATTTTGAAATTTCACTCCTTCTCATCCTCAACGCAAAGGGTGTTTGTGTACTTATATGACCATGAGGGTGTCACTTCACTTCAGAGTTCCCAAAAATGAATTGTTATGTAGGCCTTTTTTTATTGTTTATCAACCCTTTATATTCCCCCCTTCCCCAGGGATTTTAGGGGTACATTATCTCCAATGTGGACTGATTGTTAACTTACAAAGCACTGGGGACGCTCTAATCCATCTCAATGGAACCGAAAAGTATGGTTTCGAATCTAATATCAGATTATTCCATTATTTTTACATGTTATCCCCCCCCCCCCTTGAGGTGCCAGGGATGTCTTACCCCAACAATGCTTGTTTTCATATAGTCAGTCATGTGTGTATAATGTTTGGTTGAAATTGCTCTAGGCACTCTTGAGTTATGTTGGGATACATACCTAAAATATTCCAACCCCCATTGCACCCCATTGAGGGTGGATTTTCATAAAACTTTTTCTTAGCAGATTTCTACACCCTAAAAGGAACTTATTTGCCAAATTTCAAGTTCGTAGGATTTGTAGTTTCTGATATTTCATGATTAGTCAGCCTGTGAGTGGTATTTTGCTTATATATTTTTTTAAATACAGTTTTTTACTATTCACAGGTGTGATATCCACATAATAAGCATATAAAAACAATCACATATTCGAATGCAAAATTGTGTTAAAATTTCAAGTAAATCGACCAACTACTTTTTGAGTTCTGCGAACACAAACATATGCAGGTTGAATTTTTATATATAAGATTAATCCTTTTTATTACATGATTAATTAAAAAATATACATTCTAGTGTAGAGGAACGTAATACAAATCTAACAGTAAAAATAGGTGTTATTGCATCGCATGACAATATCTGTAGTTTCAATAAAAACTTTCACCCACTCAAAATACTACTAGAAATTATGAAGTAAAAAAATCAATTACATGTGATTCTTATTTGAGATAAATATTAATAGATATATAAGGCAAGTCAATAAAGATGATGGTGTAATGTTAACAATAACTAAAAATACCAAATAAAAAATAGTGACCCAGTACTTTTATTAGTGTCCTTTTAATTCATACTCCAAAAAGTTTAAGAACAAAACAATGGTGTGTGTGTATGAACAAAATTAAAAGGAAAAAATGAAACAATTCTTACTTTAAGAGGTCATCTGGAACAAAATTATCTGCAATATTATTTCTCTTGAGTTCTACCTCTACAATTTTCTTCAGTTCTTCTAAATCTTTTACCCTTTCACTAGGCAATGGTTTACGCCCCTTCTTATCGTGGAACATTTGCAGACCTGCATTTTTTGAGAAATATAAATACAGTAAATGATACAAAGAGCAAAACATTTATCTTAATGATATATACTTAAAACAATTTCAACATACTCAGATATTTTGTTACAGCTTAATCATTTTTAAAATTAAGAGAACTTGATCATATTTTCAACCGAAATGCATTCAAAAACCATCAAGAACAAAAAACTTCTACTAATTTTAATTTATTTTGCGTAGACCTCTAACTAAATAAACCTCAAACAAAAGACAAAAGAAATGGTAGTCTAACTATTCTCTTTCGATGTCAAAGATTCAGTAGTTTTCTCACTGACAAACAGTTTCAAAAACTTTAATAAAAAAAAGCACTGCTTTAAAATAGTACAAAACTAAAAGAAAAGGGGGAACTCAAGTACGGTAATCACAAAGAAATATTTTCACAACTGTGGAAGTTAAATAAAATATCAAAAGAAAATATTAATTTTTCACAACTTATATCTCATAATATTTATTATTTTCTCTTGGAATAAAGTTCGTTTGGGGTTAACTTGAAGAATGACAATAAGTGAAATGAAATTGCTTAATAAAGCACAAATAGAAAGCATTTATTTTATTTATATACACAAATATATTATGAACAAAAAAACATACAACTTCCAAGCTTAAATCATAGCAATGGCCTTAACATGTGTTTATAACAAACACAAATTTATACAAACACTACCTTTCATGACAAAGTATGAAGGATCCATTCTACGCAATCTCTTCTGATACGTTTCACAGGTCCAATCCACATCTAAGGCGTCTTGTAGAGGAACATATGTCTCTGTGCACTTTTTAGTAAGGATTTGTTTCTCAGTTTTTGCTTTCTTTGCAAGTGGTTCACCAGAGCTGCTGCTTGGGCACTCTATGACTGGGACTTCTCTTCAATGACAAGAAAAAATACTAATAGAATGAATGAAGCTATAAGAAGAATATATAGCTACAATGAAGTATTTCATTGTAGCTGTATAATTACTATCCAGAAGATACAACCATTTATACAATGAATGCAGTACACACTTAAATACCCCCAAGATAAATTCTTATTATTGAGCAACTGAACTGAACTCTAGAAAACTAAAACCAACTTCACAAAAATTATTTCCGATGTGTTCTAATAACAGAATTTTTCAGACAAGTCAAGTAGGACATCAAATTCATATATTTAATGAGTTGAAGTTTCGGGTACATATTTAGTGACTTGAGCAGGAGTCAAACCTACATCCCCAGACTTGCCAGGCCCAGTACTTTATTATCTAAGCTATCAGACCACTGACAATTTACTCTAAAAACATGTGAATCTAGCTGGTTCTACACAAATATCACAAAATTTTTGTGGGGTATGCTGCAATACATATTTGTAGAATGTGGATATAGGCTATTCCACATTAAGTGGACATAGGTTGTATGCACTTATCTGAAAAACTTGATCAAAATTATTTTATCAGGCTCTACATCTAAATGAAAGTACTCTCCCAAATTTTCAGTTCCCGAGAGCGCTCTGCAGTTCTTTACAGCTTATTTCCTTTCTTATCTCTCTTAAAGATAAAAAAATCTATATATCATTTCTACAATGTGAATTTCATGAGATAAATTGTTAATACAGATCTACAACCAAAATTTTTGGTAAAATCTGAATCTGCCAATAATCTGGTGGTTGCAGGCTTCATGTCATGGAAAATTACAAAAAAACTAATGATTAATAATGCATTAAATCTTGACTTTTAATTGTATTGAATTTTCTACCAGAAACATTGTGATACCTGAAGAAATTAAGTTTTATCAATTGAAAACATAAAAAAAGATTTTTCAGCTAAAAAGAAAGAACTGAGATATAAGTTTTGGAATTTTAAAGATATTTAAATCAGAAAAAATAGCACTTTTGGAATTTCCTGCTAATGGAAGATTTGGATCAAGTTATTTCAAGCATATTTGGATACCTCACAAAATTTTCAATGTAATGAATGTATTTGGAAAAACTTTCTAAAGAGAAATCTGTATTTGAGAGGTGATTAAAGAAATAATTATTCTTTCTTTTAAATCATAGAAAGGAATATTGGCTGGGAAAAATTGCAGACTAGAAGGCTGGAGGTTTGGGTGAGACTTACTTTTGAACATAGAATCAGATGACATAATTTTGAACAAAATTTTCATTCCAGTCCAGAAAAGAAACACTTTATATGAAATTGCCCATACAAAAGCATTTTAACTGCTCTCCTATGAGTAGGATGTCTCAGACAACCAGCCCATATCTTTTAAAGCTTGGAGAAACAATTTTGCTGATCATTTTGAAATTAAATTCTTTTTTCATTTTCAATATCAAATGGCAACAGATAACCTTTCAAAAATTAATGGGGAACAGGGGACACGGAGGGCAACTTCATATTTTAAAAAGAAAACCCTACATATTTTCACAAAGAAAGAAAATGAAGTAACTGTAGTTTAAAACTTTTTTTTAAACTGTGATGGTGCTATAATCAAATAAACTGAATCAACTGCTCACTAACTACTTAATTGAATTCTACGTAAATTAACTAACCCATATGAATACACACTATTACATCACTAAATGATACAGTCGTTCTGAGGAAAGACAGCATCAGCGACTGGGAATGCGGTCCAATGCTCTTTAGTCACTAGTTGGCAGGGGATAGTCAAGAATCATACAGTATTGTGCAATAGCATATGAGAACATTCGCTTACGTGTATACTCCCAATACTTGTACAATTCTGAATGATAGGAATTGTTTGATATTGTTCAATAACATGAAATTAATGATGAATAAGATAACTGATGTTGTTGCAAAACTTATTATGTATTCAACGCTTGTGTTCACGATTTTTCTAATATTAACCTCAATTTTTTTATAATTCCGAATCTATATTTTTTACTGTATTATTAGTGGTAGTACAATATGTTCGTCAAAATACTAAATAATGCTCGATGAACAGTACAAAGTTGAATTATGTCTCTCTTTCCTGTTGCTTAGGCCTATCTCTCTCCAATGGCATGCCACATTCTCAAGTTTTACTCTTGTGTTAGTATCTGTCTGCAGTTGTGTTGTCACTCGATGTCAGGTCTGCAATCTTGTGTTCTTCCTGATTATTTTTCACAGATGTAGTAATGTTCATTGTTTCTCTTCTTTGGTCGTTTCAGGGTGTTGGGGTGTTAGGGATTGATGGAGACAACAGACAACAATGGAGGTTGGTGAGGGTGGGTTGTTTGGTAAGCCATCTGTAGGCTTGTGTTTCATTTGGGTATGGGTAAGTGAAGGATATCTGACGGGTAGCGACTGATCGAGCAACGAATAACTGTCCGTGTGAGATGAGTAGAGTAGGGTGTGAACTAGGTCTGGTAGGGTTGGCTTTAAAGGCAATAAGAATGGATTTGCGGGCATGAGTGTATATGGTTTCAGTTGTGGGGAGTTTGGTCTACTGAGGGATGGTGGTGTTAGGGAGTAAGTATTGGTGGTTTAACGGCAGTTCTCTAGGGCAAGGAGCTGTTTGTGATAGGTGGGGGAGACAGTTGCCCAGGTGTCACAGGCGTAAAGTGCTAAACTCCAAATGCAGGCCTTGTAGAGTCTAAGCTTTATGTGCAGCTTGATCCTTTTGTTTGCAAGAATAGGCTTCAGTCTGCTATAGCATTAAACATCTTTTTCTTCAGTTCTTTTTTGTCGCTCACCCAGTTGAGCCAGCTGAGGCCAAGGTACGCATCAATTGTCAGACCAATGTACTTGACAAATGGGGCTCAGGGGTTTGACTGTTGGCGAATGGCGAGAGAGAGGAGGTTGAAGAAATGGGGTGCATGGAATTGGCGGTTGGTGAAGAGGATGGCTTGGCATTTGGTGGGGTTCAGTTTATGTCTATTAGCAGAGATCCAGTTGTCGAGTAGGGTAGTGGCTAATTGGAGGTTTTGGATGGCAAATCTGAGGGAATGGTGTCTGGCAGTGTAGGCTACGTTGTCAGCATACAGAAATTCTGTGACACGTTCTGGATGAGGGAGGTCAGAAGTGAAGATAGAAAATAGGGTCGGACCCCAGATGCTTCCTTGAGGAACCCCAGCAGCTACGGGGTGGGTGGAGGAAAGGGAGTGTTGGCAATGAACCTGGAAGGTTCTGTGGGACAAATAACTGGTGAGATGGGAGTGAAAATAGCCTGGAAGAAGGATTTGAGATTTTTGAGGGAGTTTATGGTGTCAATAGTCAAAATCAAAGAAGATGGCAGGGATTACTAGTTTGTGAAAGAGGATAAAAGCAACTTCGTTGGTGGGGCAGAGAGTCTGTAGAGCTGAGGATCTTTTTAGAACAGAATCCAAATTGAATGGGTCAAAGTATGTTATTGGTTTCCAGGATGGGGAGAAGTTTATTAAAAAAGAGTCTTTCGAGTAGTTTGCCTAGGATAAGAAGGAGGCTAATGGGTCGATAGTTACTGGGATCACGTAAGTCTTTACCTTGNGTAAGTCTTTACTTTGCTTGGGGATGAGGTTGATGACAGCGTGCTTCCATAGCTGCCGGAAGTAGGCGTTATAAATATTGTTAGGAAGAGGATTGCTTTTCGTGGAAGGTGTCGGAAGTAGGTCCCTCTGATCTTGTCGGCGCCGCCAGCTTTCGGGCATTGACATCCTTGAGAGTTGTGTCTTCACCTCTTCGGGGTCGAGGATCGGTCTTCGGGAGGGCGGATGGTAGTTGAGGGGGTAAAAGCTGATGGAGGTGTGATGGGGATGGTAATGGATGGAAGCGTTTTTCTAGAACGTCTGCAAAACCTTCGACCTTTCTGGCTGGGTCGTAAGTGGTTTGTGTGGTTCCATGGGATTGAAGAGGGGTGATGGCTGGCACTGGTTAACAGATTGCTTTCTGTACTTTCCAGACATCAATGGATGTTTTCACATTTGCCTTGCTGAGGTAATCTTGCCACTGTTGTGAGTGGAACTGGCATAGATATTACTGAAGGGTCGGGTGGACTGTGAGAAAGTGTTTCTTATCTTCCATGTCCCGAGTGCAGTAATAGCGGCCCTGAGCGCAACGACGTTCTCGAACTAGGGCAAGGATGTCTGGAGGTGATGATTCATTTCGAGTGGGAGCGGGGTGAATGTGCTGGCATTATGATGTGAGGATGTGGTGTGTGAGATGAGAAATAGCATGGTCAATCTTGTCAGGGTTGGTGAGTGGGAGATGTTGACTAGGCAGGATGTGTAGTCTCTCCGGTTGTTTTCTATAAAGGGAGGAGGTTTCAGAGTTTGGGAAAGGGTGCTGTAATGAGAGGTGAACACAATAGGGAGGTGATCAGAAGAGAGTTCAAAGCAGGGGTGAGGTGTGGAGATCTGTATGTTCATGGAGTGAAGGGCGATGTCTAGGACGTCATGTGGAATGTTGTCAAGAAGGTGAGTGGGTTCAGCTGTAGGGGGTACAGATAGAGGGGGGTTCTTGGTATGGTAGGTGAAGAGGGAGTTACCTGCAGAGTTTGCAATGATGGAGCCCCAGCTCAGATGTTTGCAGATGAGGTCTCCTGCCATGATGAGTTTATCACCAAGCTGCCTGAGAATGTTAAGATTGGCTCCTTGGTATGATTTTGGTCGCAGGTACGCTGAAATGAGGACGATTGGTCCTCGTCGTGAGCCAATTTCCACTCGATGGAGGAGAGAGGTGGGGTTGGTATCCTCGTATGGGGAATAGTTTTGCAAACAGCCATGGCTGTGCCACCATGGGGATTTGTGTTGGGTAGCGTTTCAGGCCTGTCATCTTGATAAACATGGAAGCCTGGTATGAAGAAGGAAGAGGAGGAAGTGAGTGATGTGTCCTGAAGAAGTACGTAATGTATAGAGAAGTCTGTTAAAAATTGTTGCAGCTCCATAATTTTGAGAAGGGGGTGCCCTGACAGTTCCAGAAGGTGAAGGAAGTGACAGTTTTGTGGAGGCATTTAAAAATAACAGGATAGGACAATGAACGCTGTGAGCATCTTGGAGAGTAGGGAACCAGGACTGGAGAGGATGGTAAGAATTTCCTTGCCAAAGTTGAGAATATTGCGGAGGTCGTAGGTTTGAAGAAGGGTGACAAATTCAGTTAGAGAGTTCATGTCAGATGCGTTGAACAGGGAGGATGGAAGAGCTGTGGAGGTTGAGTCTGTTGGATTATTAATTGCAGGTGAGGCTATTTGCTGTCCTTGGACGACTGCAGCATAGGAGGTGGAGGCAATACCGGCAGAGGGTGCATCATTGAAACTTCTAGATGTAGCATTGTGGACAAGACGGTTGAATAGTCGGGTTTCACGTTGTTCTCTGGCCTTCAGAAGCTGTTCCTTGTGGCGGCATTTAATGTCCTGATATGCAGGACAGCCTGACCATGAGGCGACATGTCACCAGCGCAGTTAACATAAGTGAGACGTTACAGTCGGGCGCAGTCTGAGAGCAGATGGTGTCCAGCACAGAGTAGTCAGGTGACATCGCGACCACAGTGATTCCTTGTGTGGCTCCAGGATTGACACTTAATACAGTGGGTGATCCACTCTCATCAATAGCATTCTTCGACGTAGACTCTCACTTGTCTGAGGTAACGCAAGTTGGCCTTGAACACGGTGGAGTCTGTTTTTTTTATTGGGACTTCACGGCTCTCTAACATTGAGCCCTAATTTTTTGTACAAGTAGGGAAAATACTGTAACACACTAAGGAGAGCCAACGTGACTCTCCTCTCGTGGGGGACTCGCCGAATGACTCAACCATACGCACTAAAAACCCTCCCGACAACCCATATAAACAAACATACAAAGGCGAAAAAAGAGTGAGAGAGGAGTTTCATTTATACAAAATTTTGAGGTTAATATTACACAAATCATGACAACACATGTGTTGAATACATAACATGTTTTGCAACAATACTAGTTTTGCAACAATATTATTCATCATTAATTTCATGTTATTGAACAATATCAAATAATTCCAATAATTCAGAATTGTAGAAGTATTGGGAATATACACGTAAGCGAATGTTCTCATATGCTATTGCACAATACTGTGTGATTCTCGAGTATCCCCCGCAAACTAGTGGCAAGAGAGCATCAGACCACGTTCCCAGTCGCTGATGCAGTCCTTCCTCAGAATGATGAATGATACATATTTCCTCTTATTTCTGAGAGTTTCTTTAGAATTGCAACTTCAGCTGGGTTTTTTTTCTTTTTTTCTACAGGAGCTCGAAATCAAAAAATCTTGCAGCAGCCAAGAGAAATATAATACAGAATGTGATGAAACCTTTAGGTAACAAAACTATGAAGTAATAATTATAATTAGCAATCAAGAAATAAAATATTAGATACTCACTCCACAAATTCTTGGATTTGTAAATCCAAAAATAGATAGCCAAAAAGACCATAAACATCACCACAAAAAAATTTAATTCCCTTTTCTCTGCAAACTTGGTCTAGATGAACATATTGCTTCGTTGAGCATTCGGTAGCCACCACCACATCAAAGTCTGAGAAAAATAATTCAGGTTTATCCTCTATTTTCTCAGTATCTACAGTGACCTCCACCATAGGATTCAACTCTTGTGCTCTGCTTAACGATGCTTTTGCTCTCTAGGAAAATAAAAACAAAAATTAAAACTAAGATTCTCTAGCGTATGAACAATTTGCATTACAGAGTTATGTCTACACATACCAAAATACAATTTGTAATTTACACATGTTCAGATTTGCCAAAATCAAGACAAAATAGGCCATATTACAGCCTACAACAAATAGTACTAAAGAAAAACAATAAATTGTGAAACAGAAAAGGAAGAGGAAATACGATTTGACAGAGAACCCAAAACTAATGAAAAGAAAGGAAGAATATTACTAACAAGAATAAGCAATGAAAATATGTGCTCTGCATGACATATACAAGATCTAAACAATGATGTATGGACATGATCTAAACAATGATGTATGGACATAATCTATTTCTCTGTAGTGAGGACAGAGCCCTCAATATGTTTATATAATTGTTTCTCTGCTGTTCAAAGAAACAATTATATAAACCAGTATTTATGTGGTGTTTAGCAAAACTTTATCTGCGTAGAATCAGAAGGGTTACATGTTCAAAAATGGCAGGAGTAACCAAATATATTTATTTGGTGTTTAGCAAAAGTTTTGATCGCGTTGAATCAAAAGGTTGCATGGTCTTATCACGTCGGGGTCCACCAATTTACAGTGATTTCTAGTAATTGAAAGATGGTATAAAATCTCTTTTCTTCAGAATTAGCTTGCTTCAGCTCATGGTTAAACAACACATAAAAGATGGACGATTCTAATTTATTCAGTGGCATGTGCCACGTTATGCACATTGTTGTCTTCTTAACAAGTTTGGAATGATATGAATGGATATCATTAGGACATTCCAGCGACCAACAGTTCCCAGTTTTGGTAGCACATTGTTTACTCTGCACCTCACAAGTTTGTATCATATATTAATTTGAAACAACTCTAAGAAGGAATCGGATGTCACAAGTGTTCAAAGTGCATGTTAGATTTTTATTCATACAAAATATTCATTTTCTGATTCACATGGATCCATTTCCAATGAGTAGGAAGTCTGACGAAGCACAGGTATGTTGCACTTGGCTAAGAAACTTAGATAAAATGTGCAGGATGGCAGGTACATTGTAGTCATGGAGCTGCCAATGGCCTGCTGCACTCAGTGGCCATTGCTGCACTTTGACCTGTCTGTGTTTTGACATCAGGGATGTTAAATGCTTCTATTCCAATGATTGCAGTATGCAACCTGGGACTCATCGCATTGATGAATGCGTTGAAGTTGAGACCACGATCACTATCTCGAACATACCCTGTACAATTTTCAAACAGTTTGTGTTACATCAAAAGCAGTTCACCCAAATCCTGTCAAAATGGAATAGACAGATCCCATACTGATGGCCATCTTAGTCCAGGAGCCCAATGCAAAAAAAACTTACCCACAAAACATGCACCTAAAAATTTCAGCATAAGTAGCAACGACAGGGAGTAGTACAAAACTGACAGTCTGGCAGCGATAAAATTCTTACTAACCCTTAAAAAGCCACCCCTAAGGTGCTCGTTCACGGTTTACACTATTTTGTTGCAAAACGGTTAGGTTTTAGAGAGAAGTATCTATATGAAAAAATAATCCTCATTCGATTTCCTA
>NNCF01136100.1:60672-80100 GCA_002313205.1 Laupala kohalensis | reverse complement strand
AGAGACAGATATACAACTAAGTTGCTGCATCAATATGTACTTTGGTTGAAAAACTTTTGTCTTATTGTTAGTGCGAAATGAAGGTGCCGGCTTTCACGCACATATTTCTTCTTTTATTCCCTGTGCACACTTTGTGTCCATCTGTGTTTGGAAGTCTAAGTGCCTGTTATCATGTTGCAGTGCTTGAAATATGTAAGTTTATTCAATTTAATTTGTACAGTCAACTTTTTTTCTTATAAAATGATTTTTCTGCAAAACATTGTTTTGAACCCATTTTTGGCTCATGTTGCAAAAACACAATTCTAACTTCTCGGTTCTGACTTAGGGGTGGCGTTTGAATACATATTCATGTAAGTTGAGCTCTATGCTTATGTATTTTAATAACTGCATGATCATTTTGTAATTTTGTATTTTCTAATGTGCTAATGTTTTTTAATAAAAGAATCATGCATATGTTCTATTCATGATTTCTTCTAAAAGCATCTTTAATTACTAAAATAATAATTCGAAGAATTTGTTTCAGTTTATTGGTTTATTGGCAGTAAGAGATGATGGAAGCTATAAATGTACAAAAATTATGTTTTGTTACCCAATATTGTGCTGTCCTATTTTAGCAACTTTGGTGCGGTGAGTTACCAGTATCCTTTTTAAGAGTAATATCTGCTTTTTGAGATACATGGAAAACATCTGAAGTATTTTACGTACTAAGATTTTAACATACAAGGTCTACTTACGGATTTCCTCGTGAAATTATTCTTCACAATAACCAATATCATAATTTCTAGGAAAACTCTACTGACACTGATTGTTTTATGCTCTTCATTTCTCATTTGAGAAATTTCAAAGAGATTTTGTTATTGTGTGTACAAAATACTTTTCGTATACAAGATGATCGATTGATGGCAGAAGTGTACATCTGGTAAAAATTACTAAACATTTCGAGATACAAAAAAAAGGTACATGAAGAATTGTAACAATACCACCATAAACCAATACAATAACTTGAGTAGATATTCGCTTTCTAAATATTGTGAAACGTACTACTTTACGTAAACTTTATAAGAGAAGTCATATATAAAACATACACAGCTAACGGTAAACCAGAATGTTTTCTTAATACCAAAAACAAATTAATTTGTTACTTTCAAAGCATCTTTTCTGACTTCTCTCGAGTTTCTTCTTGTGTCTAATTATAATTATTGTTTGTTTCTGTTGCATTTCCACTGATAAACAATTTTAATTGGTCATAAAATATCAAAAACAACATATGGCAATAGATTTACTCATTTAAAAAGTAAATTTAAGGTATTTCTACCTACCCGTGAGTGCAGTGACATTCCTTTCGAAAAATGATGGATAAATTGTGAATTTATAGTAACTCTCTGAATGGAGAAATTGCATAATGATAAACACTCCACCACTGAAAAATGTGCAAATGTGTCTAAAAATAAAAGATCATAAGCAAATATTTTCTTATGCAAAAACATTACGTGGTCCTTTTCGGAACATTGTTTGGATATGAATATATAGCTGATCATTAAAATTCTTTTGTTAAGACAAAAAGTTGGCTGTACAAATTAAAACGAATAAACTTACATTTTAAAGAACCAGCACACGATAACAATTAAGTTTAACAATATTAATGTGTAAGCATGTAATGTGTTTGTTATAAAAAAGGAAACTTCCATGCACGCCAAGTTGTCAAGTCATAGTATAAATAATTCTAAGCTTTGGCAATTTTAAAATACCTTCAAAATGCGATCAAGCTTAGCTTCTACTCTTCTAGATGTCACTCCTAAAACCTTACTACAACTTAAATGTTAACTAACATAATACATTATCTTAAAAGCATATTTAACAATCATTTTAAAAAATACATTTATTTACTAAAGAATTCGAGAGTTGATACAGGTTTCGAAGAAACATCATTGGTTAAGACATTTTAAGCAAAATTCTTTGTGTAGATGATTTTGATCAACAATGTCTGTCCACTGTGGATCAAACATTGATAACCTGTTTCCAGAAAAAGTTTATGTACTCATGAGATAGCTCAACTAGCCACAGGCTGGACAAAACCCCTTAGCAGTCCAAATATGGCCTGCAGGCCATGTTTTGAGATCCCTGGTTTGGGCTATTATAATTTTATTTAGGGTCACAGTAGTGGGTCAGGCCAATTATAACAATTTGGTAATATCAAGGTTCCAAAAAAAAAATTGATGCCATATTACTACAAATATTTTTGCGATTCTGAAAATATAAGTTGTATCCTTCGCTCTTCATATTTACGGTTATTAAATATTGTTCCACACTATTTTCTTCTCTCCACCACCAGTTACATTAGCAAGTTAGGGTATGATAAATATAATATAGCTCGCAACAGCAAGCCATGAACAATTATAAACAATAGTTTGGTCACAGGTGGCAATGTTAGTAGTTAGTCCTGGTGATTCCGTTTTAAGAAAATCTGTTTAAGTGAGGAGATGGTGGAGGTAGCAGCACTCTCAGAAGGATATAAGACGAAAAAGGTTAGGATGTTTCCATCATATTAAATTGGTCAGTGAGGCATGTATAGAATAAAACATTTGTTTAGATGACTTAAGGATGCCTACAGCCCGAGTTTGGGTAAATAGGTCCCAGCAATTCTGTTTAAGTAAAACCTATTTAAGTTTAAAGTGATGGTGGTGGTGGTAGCACTCACAGAAAGATTTACAAAACTCTGCAATTTTGTGAGCGCCATGTAACATACCAGGAAAATATCAGTCATAAAACATAAGATCTAAGTAGCCACATTGTCTAACTCTAAAAACAAAATATGAATTATAATTAATCTTACGTTCTTTCCCAAATCACATCTAGGGATTAAAAACTGTGAGCAGATATCTAATTCAGTCGCATTTTCATGGTCCATAAGAGTGACTGATTTTACTCCCGCCAAAATAATGTTTTTACTTATTTCCGCACCATAACCCTGACATCCAATGATAAGAATACGGGATCTTCTCAATCTGGAAAACGAAAAGTTTGTATTAAACAAGAAGAAATTTGGTAAGCATGCTTGGTGGAATAAACTAAATGATATAATAACAATCATCATGCACCTTTTCTGCGATTCCAGTCCCCACAAACGAATTTGTCGATCGTAGAGTTGAGCTTCATCCTCACTTATGTCAAGCGACGTAGTTGAAACCATACTGAGATTGATGTAATATTAGTAACGACTCGAACCACAAAATCTTTCAATGCAATGTTTACAATATTAAATAACAATACACGAATCAACACTAGTCATGAAAACACGCTTCCACCATGACCATGTCCGACGCCACCCGGCGATAAATACTACCACTACACACACAATGAGAGTTCAAATGCTAAAAAATGTAAAATTATAGAACCATGCTCACTCAACAAACGCTATCCGTCATGGGGAAAAAACACAAAAAGATACTCAACTCCAAGATATTTCCAAAGTCAATGCCACACATTTGTTGAGCTCTTTCAGACTCTTTTCTAGAGTGGCGAGCTCGTTTGGAACAGAAGAATGTATCGATATCAGGATTGACAATCTGTGCAGCATGAAAACTAGAAAACGTACGTTTAAATAACAAAATGATGTTCCACAGTCAGCCTTAACCTTTGACTTTGTGCTAATACTATCTTACTTTTTTGTTTATCTTAAAATGGATTGACAATCTGGAAAGATTGTCCAAATTCTTGAAGTATCGTATTGTTGGTTAACATCACAGATTACATTCGTTGACAAGTTCAAGTTCCCCCAGTCACCACAGTCGCCCACAGTGCCACAATCTGGCCCATTGTGGCCACTGCACATAAGCTGTACCCGGCTGTACCTATCAAACATGTGTCAAACTGTCGGGCCACTTTGAATTACTGTCAATCTGTTGCTGATCAGTTGTTACAATCGTGTCTGCAAGCCATTGCGATTCTTGGTATGGCGGTTCAGTTCTACTAACAAACAGACCAGAGCGTCTGTATGGTTCCGTGTAGTTGGGATGTCATTTATCTACTGAAACTTCAGTTCTTACTGTTACGTTTCCCATAAACAATGACTACTGATCAAGAATATGTTGAAAAAACGTTTATTTTCAAATTTCCTACATGTACTACAAACGAGGAGTATAAATTAGAAGTACCCATTCATATTCCTTTCTCAGGTTCTTCAGGAGAACTCACTCAAAGACTTCTAACAAGTTTCAAACTTCCATACTTCATAGAGAAAGGTTCTGTGCTATTTGCATGTTTATGGCAATATTTTTATAGTACTGAAAATAACTTTTAATTATTTGTTTTAGATTTGTATAAGGCCTTGAATAATTTTGTTAAAGAAGAAACAATAAAATATCATGACAACATTGCAGAGCATCTTTTTGAAAATGCTCAAAGTGCTGACTTTGAAGTAGAAGATATAATTAAAGCATGGGAAAAATCATTCAAAGAGGTGGGTTTCTGTAAGTGAGAATGTTTCTTGCTATGTCCTTATTTTGTTTAAATCTGTAGGAAACAGTGGAATATGCAGAAAGAAGAGGAGCCTCTGATGAAGAACTCTTTGCAACAGTATATCACAAATTGGTCCATTCTCCTGCTTTGGAAGCAATCTTGCAAGTGGAACATTCATATGCTTTGGCAGTACGAGAACTAACTGGACAGAGAGATGAACAAGTATCTTCTTTAACTACAAAGTAATATTTCATTGCATATTTGTTTTAGGTATAATTTTGTGGAGAAATCATTATTTCATAGAGATTCAGTACTTAAATTTATGTTTAGGTATAAGAAAAATGGCTAATAACTAAACATATTTCTTAATATTGTTTATTACAAAGTTATTATTACTCATTAATAATTTTTTTCTGATACGTGTTTAATAAATTGATCTAAATTAATTGAATGAAAATGTAATGATCAGGTACATGTTACATGTTATAACTGTGTTTAACTTTCAGACAGACTGAAGAAATGAGCAGGGCTGTGGAAGGAGTGCACGTTTTCCGCTCTGAACGTGAAATTAATGACCTAGCTGCTCAACATTTTGAGGATCAAAACCTTTTGCAAGGTCGTTGGAGTAGTGAAGTTTGTGCGCTTAAACAGACTCAGAAAAGAGAATATAGAGATTGGCTAGTAAGCCTCCTTGAAGACCATCAAGCATCTGTGTCTTTACCAAGTCCATCGTTAGTGTTGTGAATTATTATTCTATAAATGTCAGTAATAATGTATGAAATAATGAGTTGGAGGAAATAGGACAATTGCTGTAAATTTCATACATCTCACTTCAGCACTGTTTTAAGAAAGTATTTTCTGTTAACATCCCCAATTTTCTTTTTTAAGTCGTGTTGTGATTTCTCTGGAGGTTGGAGATAATCTATGGGGTAATTTCTTTGATCTATCCAACACATTAGATTTTTTTGATATCTAAATTCTCCTTTGGAAATTGCAGTCTTACCACATTTGTGGATTTGTACATCAATGACTAACCTCATATTTAAATGATAGGATACAACTGGTTATAAAGTTTGTATACTGTAAATCTGGTACTTTAGCAATACCATTCAGAAATAAAACCTCTACTCACAGGATTCCTCAAGGTTCAAATTTAGGTCTATCCACTTGGTATATCAGAATAATATCATCCTGTCTTAGATAGCAAATTGGTGCTCTTTGCTGAAGACTCTAATTTAAAATGTGTCAATTTTCATGCCTCTTCTCTCAGTTTCACAACATTTTTCTCAGAATAAACAAAGACAAATAGCATCTATGTTTTTTCACAATAGTCAAGTCTCTCTGCCCAAAATCTCTCTTTTGTTGAACAGAATCCAAATTAAAAAGTTAAGAAAACAAAATTCATTGGTCTACATTGACAAGAAACTATTAATTAAGGAAATAGTTCTATACTATCTATGAATTCTAGTTAATATTGTAAAAACACTCATTTCTTATTGTAAATGTTTTTCTCCATTTACAATACGGCATTATCCTTTGGGGCAATTATGTTACAGTAAGAACAAACTTTCAGAAAACAAAAGAGAAAACTTTCAGAAAACAATCAGAAAATTTGTAAAGCTCACCCTGAAATTCTTGTAAATTGTGTGAGGAGTGAAGTATTCTAACCCTTTTTGAAACAACCCTTGCTTTATAAGTTACAGTCTTGTTTTTCAAAAACATCACTTACAGTGGGGTTAATATTCTTCGTACTAGTGTGTCAAAAATGGCCACATCATTAATGAGTTTTGTATAATTCTCATCCCAAAGGTGTAAAAGATACTAAATATTGAATCTCTTCAAAATAGATTAATAGCTTCCTTCTGCACTGTTGCTTCTATAATGTTAAAGAATATATTGATTGTAATAAGAGAATAATACGAGTTTCAAGATTACATTCACATTTTTATGATTTTATAATTCTTGTTACTATTAAATAATCCATATTGTAATATGCCTGTAGAATTTATATTAAATTAAATAAATTATGTGACCACATTTTAACAGACTCAATTTATTGTAAATTATACATTGCTAGGTTTCGATCTGCTCTGTGCCTGATGATGGCCCACAGTGGAGACCGAAATATTGTTAACAATATAATGAATCTAGTCTGTTAAAATATGGTAACATAATTTATTTAATTTACTATTAATAATGTTATTTCCTTTTATATTTTATCATACTATTGTTTACAGTACTTTCTGATTAAAATAAAAAAAATATTTTTGGAATATAAAGAATTGATACAAGTACGTATTTGTTAAATTAATCTTTTCTTATAATATGTTGAAAATTCTTTATACTCCATGGATATTATAACAAGCATTTAACTACTTTTTTGTTCTTATTATAGGCATAACATATTGCCTTTGTGCTCTTTTTATCTGCCACAGCCTTTTTACTCTGTGATAAAAAATGATGAGATGGTCCTTTGCTTGCTTCCAGAAATTAATTTAGTTTACTGTCCTCCAATTGTCCTATGCAGTTTGTAACAGTTTTTAAAATTAATTTTTATTTTTGTAATTATTTATCGACTTAGGAGTGTTTTATTACTCAGTTAATGAATTTTGATTTATATTTAAGTACATGAATTTGCATATTCTTGAACTTTTTTCCCCCCAGGAATTCACCTCTTGCTTCTTGTCCTCCAAAAGCATTACATGCTAGTGGAAGTAGTCAAGATGAACAAGAATCCACTCTAAGATTAGAAGAAAGTTTCACCATACACTTGGGTTCCCAAATGAAGCAAATGCACAATATACGCATACTTTCTGGAGATGCATTAGATTTCTGTCAAGTGAAACTCCAAAACTCAGGGTACTGAACTCAGTTGCTTTAACAATATTATTTTTTTCAATGTATTACAGAGTAATGTTCATGTATTTTATTTTATTTCTAACAGATGTCTTGACCCACAACCTCAGCGTTTACAAACAGCTCTTGCACTGTATTCAAATGACCTGTGCGGAATAGTTCTTTTAACAGATAGTCATGTTGGGAGTTATTCAGGTCTTACAAAAGGTATATTGGTGGAATGCCATGTTTTTGCTTTTGTGCAGTTGATAAAGATATCACCTTTTAGAATCACAAGATTCCTAGAGGTCTATTTTCATTTATCTTGATTCCATAGAGTTTTGTGCCGTATGTGATCAGTCCACTGAATTTCATTTTCCTCCAATTGATGATCAACTTGAAAAGATGCGAGAAGAAGTAAAAGAAGCTGTACACTGGCGCAATTCGCACTGTCACCATGAACATTTAGCTACTCTTACTTCATCAGAACAACAGGTTGGTTTTAGGACTATCATTTTTACTTTCCATTGATTGGAACCAGAAAACTAGACAAAAACAAAGAATCCACACGAAACTCTCATTTTTCCTGATCCAGGACATAAAAGTCCAAAATATCCTTGAACACAAGTACACAAAATTTAAACTTTTTTGATTTTTATTAATGTCTCAACTTGCCATCAGTTCGCCTGGTAGATGCCATTTGACAGTGAAAGTCTTTTCAATATTTGAGGAATGGTCATGAGGGTTCTCAAGTTCCAAGAAAACCATACGAGATGTGTTTGTATAGTATTTGCATTAACAGTTATCACAGAGGGAAGTATCAGCACATGCGACAGTTCACATTAGTACTTAAGTTGATCAAGATCAACTTTAGGAGCTTACTTCACCTCATTAGTTTTGAAGTATTCCCTCTTTTTTCTGTGTATAAAGGTAATAAGTAAATTAGTTTGTTGTAGTGTACATTGAAGCTAAGTTACTTGGAAATTACAAATTTACTTTCAGAGGACATCATGTGTTTTTTTTTATTTCAAAAGTTCAAGGAAGACAATGCTTCCATTACCCATATAAGAAAGAACAGATTTACCCCATGTAGATGCCCTAGCTGTGAAGAACTGTTGAACCAATGCAGTACATGTGCCATGATTGTTTTTCATTAGAAAATGATTAAGTGAAACAATACAAGTAATTTACTAGACAAACCCAATGGTAATGTTAATTTCATTATTAACAGTTTTATTAAACTTTTTTAGAATTCAGATAGAAATTAGATTTGTGTAATTTTTGTGTAAAGTCACTATATAATACAGTCAGAGAAGTCGTCCATGTTGTTGAAATGTTGACCATGTAACAGTGAAAATTAACAAAGTGTTACTTCTGGATTCTATGACTTTTATATAGTGATTGTCTTGATATATTTTAAAGGACACAAACTATGTGATTATTATTATAGTCAATCAGTGTGAAATCTAAGTGAATAATTGTGTAATTTTTATTTCTATAGAGACCAGTTTATAATTTCTTGAATCATTTTGCATTTCTTTGTCAAATAACTTGGACCTAATCTATTTGGGTCTTAGGTGTACGTTAACTTAATGTATTTTCAGTGTTGGATTCATTTAATTAAAATTATATATACAAAGTTTATTCAAGAGATCCATTCACAATAACACAAAACATAAAATCTTTATCTAATTTGTTTAATGAATATTGAAAAAGGATAAAAGTATTATAAGATAAGTGATATTTTTTATGTAATATATTACTTCATGTTAAACTGACCAAACAAGATAATATTTTTGCATCATTGATCCGGGCAACCATAAAAGTAGGTGTCTGGTGTTAGATGCTGTCGGCGTTAGAGGCATTAGTGTGCAGCAGATTTCAGATGAGGGATAGGTACAACTGATGGCAGGTTAAAATGAAAGCATTCAGGGATTGTTCAAGTATAAATTCCTACAGAAAAATGAAACAGTACATAGATGAATATGTTATAAATAAAATGTACTCCATTTATACAACATCGAAGGTAAATCATTATTTTGACTCATAAGTATACTTTGAGAACTTACAATGAAACACAAGTTTGGTAAACTGCTAAAATTGTTACATAATTAGTGTGCATGGCCAACCAAACTTGTACAATATTTTATTTTAATTATTTGTATTCAGGACAAGTTATTTGATGTGTATAATTCTATAAATATAAATTTTACAAAAAGATCGTTGTTTTAATGAAGACAAACGAATTGTCATTGATTCCCTTTATCTAAATGGAAGCAAACAGACTTTGATTAATATGGTGGAACTGAATCCATATTTTGTCATAATCCTTGTTAAGAATATATTTATAATGTCTGCTCTTGGTTTGTACCTTAGTCACGAAGATCAGGTACCACAAAGAATTTGCAAACCGGTGATGTCTACATTACTACCCATTCCAATCTTGCTGAAGTTCATGTGGTGTTTCACATGGTAGTTGATGATTCCTTAAAGTCAAGTATGTATTTACAAATTTTATATCTTATGTTACCAGTTATTTGGAATGATCTGTAGAATGATTCATTTGTTTTTGTTTTCAGATGATATTAATTCAAGACATCCTGTTATTTTAGGACTGAGAAACATTTTGAAAATTGCTTGTTCACATGACATTACAACACTTACTTTACCTGTTCTGTTAATGCATGAAATGACTGAGGTAAATAAAAGACATATTATGAATGAATTTTTATGGTAAATGTACAGAAGAAAAATGAATATTTATCAATTTCAGGAGATGACCGTGGCATGGTGTACTAAACGAGCTGAACTTGTATTTAAATGTGTGAAAGGATTTATGATTGAAATGGCATCTTGGGGAGGATCTGAACTAAAAAATCTTCAATTCCTTGTCCCAAAGGTAAGAGCTTTGATGAAATAATTTTCATAATTTCCACATTTATATTTCAAATTCAGAAAAAAGAAAATTCCTGTTTTTTTTCCAGGGTATATCTGAAGATGTATTCCAGACACTGGCTACAATGTTGCCCAGTATCTTCAGGGTATCTAACCCACTTGTGTTGAAAGTATCATCAACGCCGCAAACACCAAAAAATATATAATTTTGTTTATATTGCAATGAAAACATAATAAAATTATTTATATGTAACTGATGACAGTTATGCTTTTTGATGGTTTATAAACAGTGAACAACAAGCACATAAAAAACCCAAATTTTTAAAAGGTGCCTTATTGGAATGCAAGAATTATTTACTAACAGTGAGTCAAACAATTATGAGTGTTAATAAAAATGTTGTGTGTTTGTTGTTCACTGTTTGTGGAACAGGCTTGCATAATATTTTTTATTGACTGTAAAAATGCCTTCGATTCATTCCAAACTGACTACAGCCCTGATTAATTTCAATTTGAGAAGTTGAATTGTACTCTTTCCTGTAAGAAGTTCTTGTATACTAGTAGCTTATACAATGTGAACTGTAAATACAAAGTAAAAATTTCATTAATAACTTATTTCTTTATTTACATACATTCTTATTTCTTTCATGAGTGGCTGCCATGGCTTTAACAATAAGATCATGATCACCAAGAAAATATACTGGTTTAGTAGGATTGAAATCGGCATCTAAATCATAAACCATAGGAACTCCTGGAAGATAAGTTGTTTCCTGGATCACGCCATCACTAAGACCTGCAGAAAATTATTATCTCCTTTTTCACTGAGAAATCATTGTAAACTAATGATCTTTGTCAAACTTATTATTAACTTACGATCCAAAAATTTCACAAATCCTCTTATAACATCTCCGTGAGTAATTATCAAAACAGTTTTCTTCCCTTTCAAGTGAGGTAAGATGGCATTATCCCAATATGGTAAAACACGACTCCACATTGTTGTTAATGATTCTGCTTTTGCAATCTCACTTTCTCCTGGATCTTCCTTATAACGAGCATCACCAAGAGTTGAAAGGAAGTGTTTATGGCTACTATCCATTTCAGGTGGTACATCGTCGACACTAAACCGCCATTTATTCACCTGGAAATTTCTTTAGTGTAATTTCTGTTTTATAAAATGTAACAAATGATATTTTCATAGACATAATTAAAACTTATTCTATAGCGAATGTAGCTACAGCGAACGACAAAATCAGGTCCCTTTTCTAAACAAAGTTAGTTTTTACTATTTTCTCTAACTATACTATCAGTAGCAACTAATATTAGTAACAATAACTTTACAACTTCCTCTATCAGCAGAATAGAAAAATTTATTGGGGTTAATGCCAGGTAAAGGTGGAGAAGACTAAACAAGCACTATCCTCAATAAATAAAATAAGAATTTAAAAAATTTGTAAGGACACATTTTTGAAAGTTGTTTTTTTTTAATAATAAACAAAATAGCCACTAAGCTCCCCCCAAACAATTTTTCTTCAAAGACTCTTCATTTCTATTCTTCCATAGGTATTAAACAGGATTACTAATGGAGTGTTAATGTAAAGTAGGGTATGTGAACTATTGACAGTCTCCAGAAAAAATTACAAACACGAAGAACTTTGTTAATTGAGTTAACAATGTTAAAATCTAGGTATATTTGAGGATGTCATGTAATGACAAGAACATACAACAGCCATAATGAAGAAAAAAATATAGAGGTTGAAACAAAGGTCCAATGAAGAGGGAAAAATTTTATACATGTACTAGCTGAACTAGTGTTGCCCGTGGGTCTCTTCAAATCTGTTTCTTACAATTTCTGTCTGATAAATAGGATATTTGGTATCCACTACAACATTATAACTAACATTTGCTCCTTGGATAAAAACCCTCCTCTACAAACTACTAGTACCTGCATAGGGGTTTTATGAAAAGTATATGAATTTCCATTCTAGACCGAATAGAAATTCTCTTCTATGCTGTTTCACACTATTTCACAGAGTTTGGTGAGCATCCAAACATAGTGTTAGATTTTTCTCAAGACTGTTCTAATGATTTTGATGAAATTCACAGAAGACAATCTGACATAGTGTGTTCCAGAATAGATTTCATAAAACAGTGTAGTCAAACTTGATAACCTATAGATGGAACTTCTAGAAAGAATGGCAAGATCTAGAAAGAAGTTAATTGAAAACTCTACGACTCCTCATTCTGAAATAGGTTGCTAAATACATTGTCTGATGACTATTTGGCTATTTTGAATTTCTGACTGCATGGCAATCTGTCCCCAAAGAGCAAAGGAACCTGAAAACTCTCTGAAGTAGAAAATAGGCTTCTGGAGAAAGAGAAAAAAGTTGAAAAAAACAGCTTTTGTGGCAAAATCAAAACCTAAGCCTCAGAATAATTTACAAAGATCTTGTGAGTTCAGCAGTAATAAATTAGAAAAGCAAAGTGAGTCACTAATTTGTGGAAATGTTGAACACAATACATTTTGCTTCACTAGCAAGGGGAGAGGAACTAATTCCAATAAAAATTTCAAAAGTTGGACAAAAATCATCTGAATGTCTACTAACTGTTTTGTCACAAAGTTCTGTTAAAAGGAAATGGATTGTGGACTTGAGAGAAATGGCATGCATGTTGCAGTATTGAAAATAGTTTAATGAGTTTAGCGATATTAGAAGTCCAAAAGGTAGGGTTGCTATCAAAAATGAAACCATGTACTCGGAAGGTATTATTAACATCAAAATCAATACCATTTATCGCAATACAATGTTACTAAATACAGTCAAATCGCAATTTGCTTATTTCTCACTTCTCAGAAGTTGGTAAAATAACGAACTCAATATATCCAAATCAATGTCCTCCAATTATATCCACCCACATACCCAATTCTATGTTCACTTCCGAAACTAACGCCAGTGAAGTCATGGGAATCATCAGCTCCTTAAAAAACAAATTTTCACGAGGCATAGATGATATACCTGAGTTTATTGTTAAATCTTCGTCCCACGCTATATTAAATCCACTCGTAAATATTTTTAATAGTTCTTTATCGGAAGGAGTGTTTCCCAACATATTTAAGAGAGCTAAAGTGAAACCTTTACACAAGAAAGGTAACAAACTTAATATTGGAAATTACCGACCAAGATCTCTACTACTCACTTTCTCAAAAATCCTAGAAAAATTGTTCTATAAGCGTCTTCTAGATTTTTTATCAAAATATAACATTCTCTCTGACGATCAACACGGTTTTAGGAAATCCTTTTCCACTACAAGCGCCATATTTTCCTTCTTAAACGATGTTACCACATCTCTAGACAGTGGAGAAAATCCTCAGGGTGTTTTTCTTGACTTATCCAAAGCATTCGATGTCATCGATCACGGAATTCTCCTTACCAAATTGCATTCTTTAGGCATTCGTGGACTTCCACATCAATGGCTAACTTCTTATTTAAAAGATAGATATCAACAAGTAGAAATATCCTATACTAAAAATAAAATACTTGAGCGTTGTCTTTCAGAAACAAAGCCACTTACTTGCGGAGTACCCCAAGGATCAATTCTCGGCCCTATACTCTTTTTATTGTATGTGAACGACATGTCATCATCCACATCAGATTGCAAAATGGTTCTTTTTGCTGATGACACTAATTTACTATGTAAACACGCCAATGCTCAAAAAGTTTTGTCTAACCTTTCGACTTGGTTCCATGCAAATCGTCTCATTGTAAACACTGACAAAACAGTGTCTATGTCATTTCACAATAGTATCACAAAATCTTTACCCCAGGTTTCTCTTTCTTTAAACGGAACACAATTAAAAACTGTTACAAATACAAAATTCTTAGGTCTCCATATTCAAGACAACCTCAAATGGAATTGTCACATTGACAATCTTAATTCCCAATTAAGCAAATTGTGTTACGCATTCCGAATCTTAGTTAACGCAGTTAGTCCACGTATTTCCCGTTGCGTATATTTTGCAAACGTTTACTCCCATTTACGTTACGGCATTACCTTCTGGGGTAATTCCGGTCAGAGTATTCAAACTTTCAGAATTCAGAAGAGGATAGTTCGGATAATTTGTAAATCTCACCCCCGAAACTCTTGTAAACCTTTATTCAAGGAATTAAATATCTTAACACTTCCCTGCATTTATATTTATGAAACAGTCGTGTTTGTTAAGACCGAATTACTGAAGTGCCACCCTTTCTTTATACGAAACAGTCTCGTTCACGAACACTATACACGCAATAGTAGTAATATTCATCGCCCTAGAGTGTCAACCACTCTTTGCCAAAAAGGACCTTATCATTCGGGAATCGTTCTATATAATTCCCTGCCCAAGAATATAAAAGACATTATGAAATTGAATCTGTTCAAATCAGCGGTTAAAAACTACCTCCTGCACCAGTGCTTCTACAATGTAAAAGAATTTATTGATTTTAATAAAAGTTAAATTCGTCTTGTACTTTATCACGCCATTGCTGTAGTACTTTTTAAACAACTTATAACAATTTCAAAAACTATTTTCTTGCATGATTGTGTTGTCTTATGGCTCATATTAATTTAGTTTTATGTGTACTCAACTTTGGCACGGTTGTGTACATAAATTCTGTAGCCCCATCCTGGCCCGGGTTTTTCTCCGTTTTTCCTTCTGGTAGAGGCGGATTTATCATACAGGTTCTCTAGGCTTTGTCTAGGGGCGTGTTTATTGTAACAATAAATCGTGAATTTAGTGTTATTTCAATTCTTATGATTTTTAAACACTATACTCAGAATAATCTATAGTTCGATAATAACTTGTACATGTAATTTTTTGCTTAAAATTACAAACATATTGACATTCTATTAGTATTATAACTCGCAGCCAACTTTTTATCTTATCTAGGAACTTTTGCTGAAATTTTTGAATCCGCCTCTGCCTTAGGACCCTTGATCGGAATTGATGGGATGGTCCCTTGCTTGCTTCCGGAGAGTAAATTAGTTTTTTTTCCTCCACGTGGTCATATGCAGTTTGTACTGTTTTTTGACAATAAATTTATAATTTTATATATATATGAGTTTAAACTGTACATTTAAGTTTAGCGTGATAAACGCTTATAAATAAACATTCTTTGCACTTTTTGAAATATTTTTTAGCAATTTTGAAAATTGTCTCAATTAGTTGATTTTTTCCAATTATATGGTTACAGACGATGTATATTATAATGAATTCCAAGTTGTTGGTAAGCCCAGCTAGCCGGCCCACCTACTAACAATGGCCTGCCACCCAACTCCTGGCTCCTATCGCTCCATGTAGATAAGCTTCAATAGCACGCTACATTTCCCATTTACAAATACAACGAAGGTGCGGTAACCCTAACAAATGCGCATGACGAAGGCGGGGAGTAAAAGTGTGTCACATTCACGCCAACTGTCTGTTCACTGCGGGAATGCAATACAACGGGAGCGTTTGGAAGCAACTTCCTCACTGGTTTGGTGTAATTACATTTTTAACCAAATGTAATCTTCAAAATTAAAGCAGTCTGAACCGCAGGTCAGAACACTCGTTACCCTGCATTTAACGTTTTACGAAAGCTGACGTAATAGAGAGGGTTGGCTAGGGCCCGGCATACGGGGTTTTTTGGCGCCCCGGACTGATAATCAACCCCCCTAGGGACCGATCGCCCCTTCGCCCCCTCCCACCCAAGGGATCTGACTTCACTTTCTAAAATACATACAGTAGTGTGTTAACGAACCCGTTAAATAATTTATTCATTTGATTTACAATATCTAGAACCCTGTTCCTAATTAACTTTGCCGGGACTTACGATATTTGTCACGATTTATCCTTTCCGTTGCATTTCGTCCCACATGGTGAAGGATTTTTATATGCAGCGCAATGTTATTCTATACAGAAGTGCATTTCAAACGATCCACGCAAATGTAACTACAAGGATGAAAACAAAATTAATACTTCCGCTACGATAAATGTATTTTATTTCCACTATTAATAAAACGAGTGATTCCTCGGAAAACAAAACTATTGGGAGGGGGNCCCCCCCCCCACCAAGATCACTTGCTAGATCCACCTGCACCCCCTCCCCCGCTTCAAATCGCACCGCCCCTTGGAGGAAGAATAGGAAAGAGAGCTGAAGACTCATTTCGCCTGTGATTATATTTATTTTGTCCCTCTGACAACCGCCAGATGGTATGTGACTAAAAGAACGTCCCTCGTCACGTGAGAATATTACTTTCATTAAAATTGCTTCAATATATTGCATAGTACCCCTCAGATATTTCTAACTAGCTGATTACCCGGCGTTGCCTGGGATCTTTCTTTTACTCTAACCTTCTTTTACTCAGGAAAAAATAAAATCTGTCTACATAGTAAAATTAAAATGCTTTTTCTTATTATTTTTTATAAACATGCACAGCATCTTAATTTTTCAAATTTATAATTATACAAATTTAATACACAACTCTACTGTATACACAACACCACCTCGCGGGAGCAGCGCCGGTCGAATGTTCGCTTCCGAGGCGTGACGCGGATGCACTATTTCATTAAAATTCTTATAAAATCTGAACTATTCGTAGAAATTTTACGATTTAAAGATGATTTTTATCTTCGCTAAATACTCTAAACAAATCTATTAAATTTGATGATGATTGACTTTTTCCTTCTGAAATTACTCTCTTAAATCGAAATATTTTAACATTTCTATTTTTAATAACGTTTTATCGATGATGTAGGTTAATTTTTGTTGATAGACATACGCTGTCGCGGACTTTTTTGTAGATATCTTCGAGGTAAACAATATTGCCATAAATTGTTGTCACCTATCTCTCACTAATTAAGCAGCGTAAGCAAATATAACTCTTTATATTTTAAAATTAAAAGTAAGTCTATGTTCATTCTGGACATCTAAGCTATCTCCTTGCCTAATTTCATCACGATCGGTTCAGTGGTTTAGTCGTGATCAAGTAGCAAACAGACAGACACGCTACTGCGTTACGCATTTAATATTAGTATGTATATGAATTATCCGTAGTACGAAATATTTTATACGTACTCAACATTGGTTCCGGTTTTGAAAGCCACATCTAATCGTACTTGTTTTGAAAGCCATAACTCATATAACATCCTGGCACTATGTCAATCAAGCGGCGAAGCCGAGGATCATGAGGTCCCCCTTCTCAATTCTGTACCCCTCCCCCAAATTAAGGAAAAACTCAAGGTCAGTGTACCGATACTTAGCGTGTGATTAGACACAGGTAGGAAATAGTGATCGTGGAGATGAGTTTGAAGAGCTCAGACGAGACGGCGCTGCACGGTCAAAACAGTCAAATAGTGCAAAAGAGTGTGAGCGAATACATAAGCGAATTTAGGAGGTCGGAAAGTTACCACTTACGTGACGGAGCGAGGTCTGTAATGTAGGAAGTGTGTGTATATGTGTAGAGTATATGATTTGAAAGTTCTTGAAGAGTGAAAGATATAAAGCCGTGCACGTCACTGGAAGCCGAGCACCCATGGTCGGACGCATTGTTGCAGATGAGAGCGTGATTGGTGGAGCGCAAAATCGTCTCTTGGACTGATTAATGTCGTGAGGAGGCAATCGAGAGATGATTGTGAATGATTTCAACAACGATACAGTGTAATGCAGCACGCACGTTACAATTCGCGCAACTCGAGTATCGTATCGAACTGCAAATATCGATTGTCAAGTGAGACAAAAGGAGAAGTTTCTTGGCATGACACGGACGAACGTAAGGCTTGGATGAAGCTGTTTTAATAGGGAAACAGAATGAAAGTTCCTATGCATTTAATGATGGGTAGAGGCTTGTTTACTAGCATGATTTTTACTTTTACATGAACTCAATCGCGTAATGTTTGAATAAACCCATGAGATATGAGGAAATAATCCATGAAAGTACAACTAATAAGAAATGTCACTCATTTGCATGAAAGAGCGTTGTTTTCACTACACATATGTTGCTGGATTTGACCAAGTTGCAACAGGCTGAGAAGGATATGAAATGTAAAAATAGTCGATAATGACCGACAGTAGTGTGGAAATAATAGTATTCGAGGCCTCTGAAATAAGGAGCGATATTCCCGATCAGCCCTTGTCACTATCACCAATTTCAATTCGAAAAAAATGAAAAATTACACATCAATGCTCTCATCTCTTTTAACTTCATGTATCGGGAAAGTTAGAAGGCCGTGGCATTAGTTTTCGTATTCTTGTGGCGAAAAACGAAGTATGTGGTTCGTTTGACATAGTGCGTCGTTTTCACGTTTCACGACCGTAATCGCGAGTAGTCTGACATTATTTTACTTTTTATCGAATATCTCATTGTCTATGATTGTCAGACTTTAACAATACCAGTGAACAATTTCATTAAGTTTTAAGAAATTCCTACATTTGCTTATATATTTTTTTCTAGTTAAAGTTGGAAATTCGTGAAATCCCATAAGAGACCATGTTAAATTAAAGCTGCAATTACTCGCAAACTATTCTCGTGAAGGTCATGAAACTTTGTCCACTTCTTAACAGTCATAATAACAAGTTTACGAAATGTAAACAAAATCTTACATTTTCGAGTTTATGTGAAGTACCACCTTAAGAACAGATCACATCGGACACGGTACCCTTCCCTGAGGATGGGAAGAGTGAGACGTAAAAATATCTTATAGCATCCGATTCTAGGGTCGAAACCATGGTTTTCGAGTTGAATAATAATACTCCTGATGCCACTATGAAAGAATAATCGAAAATGGACAATATCAGTGTCGAATCCCTAGCTTTCAGGATTACTGAGATAAATAGACTCACTTCCGATGTTATGGGAGAGTTTGGAGAGAGGGGTGTAAACAAAACTCATAGGTGGAGTAAGAAGGGAGTGTCAAGTAAAAATATTTTTTCGAAAAAGATAAAAATATGTTTTTGATCCATAAACTTTGGGGTCTCTCAGTAGAACACCGACATGATCCCATTTACGTGCAATTTATAGGGGGTTAAATATCCATAACTCTAAGGGTGAGCCCCCCAGGGGACTTACATCTAGTAAGTACGTGTTTGGCGAACACGGGACCCCGAGCTGAGTATGGCATTACTTCCACTTACTTGTGCCATGCTCCTTCCTTTCTCTTTTCTGACCTCCCTTGGTCACCTCTTGTTCTTTTCGATCCCGACGCTATTAGGGCTAGGGTATCTTTCATTTTCC
>NNCF01136100.1:0-60635 GCA_002313205.1 Laupala kohalensis | reverse complement strand
GTGGGTATGGCTGAGTCTTTCGGCGAGTCCCACACGCGGGGAGAGTCATGTTGGCTCTCCCTAGTGCGTAACTGCATTTTCCCTACCTGTACAAGTTTTAAGGGCTCTAATGACCTCGCTGTTGACGAGCCCTAAAGCCCCACAAAAAAAAAAAAATCTAAGGGTGAGTGGTATGCTAGGCTAATTGGTGACGTTTAGATTGATTTGTTTATCTCACGACCAACTTTATGTTGCTTGAGCAAAGGTTGTCTCACCCAAGGATTTATTAATTCTTGCTCCTCGAGGAGAAACTCAAAATGTCGTGTACAGTCAAATTTTATATTAAATTTGTATTTTTTTATATTAATTTTGTAAAATTAGAATGCTATACGTATGTTTTTAAAAACCAGTAAATAAAATTTTGATTTTACTATATATTTTTCATTTTACCTGATAAAAAAATGGTATAAGAAAAAACCCGAGTAACGCTGGGTAATCATATAGTTGAACTATTTATACATACACATTAAATGAAAAAGTCTTTCTATTGTGCTCTTTGGAAGCTCACGCTGTAGGTTACAATAAGGCACTATAATTCTTATAGTGCTCTAGGTTACATACTATCTAGTATAATGGTAAGTTGGGCCCCGGGGTTGGCTCTGCTACATCAACTGCTTTGACATGGACACCCACACTACCAAATTAGACACTGTACCCTGGTTCTTAGATTTTGTTAGCATGGGCAGACAAGTCAATCGTTCAATATTCTATTTATAGACTTTAAGACTGACTGGGTTGCGTTAATTACTGAAACTTAAGGTAAAACTACAAAAATGAAAATATTTTAAAAAAATACCATTCGAGCTCAAATTTAGCCGATCAACCAGTTAATCGTAGATATCTCCATCTCATAGATCGATATGTGGGAGACTTCAATAAACGCAATACTAAAGATAATATATTTGGTAGGGAGTGATTTAAAAAAGGATGCAAATTAAATAAGTTGGAATTATTACCAAGAGGTAAAGCAGCGAATACAACCTATCACATACCAATAGTCTTTTGCAATAGTTGTTTACAATCGCAATCAACCTTTCTTTATTACTAACTATGAAGCAAAGAACATCAACCAAAAAAGTGAAAGATTAACAAATAGCAATGGNATTGTTTCTAATTGCCGCAATAACAATTCATTCATACTAATAAATAATATAATAGGTAATTATAATCGTAGGAAAGAAAACACAGTTGTGAATGAAACCACGCATAATAACAAAACAATACACTTGAAAGAAAAAAGTTTCTAAAAATTTATTCGCAATGGATGACAATTAGTGTTTCGTGAAAGACTGCTGGATATATGTTCCCCGAAAATCTACACAATGCTATTGTCATAATATTTTTCTTCAATAATGTAGCTAAAATTTCGCACCAAAGTACATTGTAATTCTTCATCAGTGTTTCCACCAACCAAGTGTATAGTTCGTTAGTTTCCATGTGCTGAAGGTTTTACGTTTGCCCATGATAAGCATTAAAATTTCTCCTTCATATGGCAGTATATGAAGGAGAAACACTGTTCAGCCAAAACAATTTGACCACCCGTTTAAAAGTTTGAATCCATCTTTGACACGCATTACAACAACGATTTGGTTTGTCGCACTACCACGTCACAGGCCCTGGTTAGTTGTCAGAATATTTAGAGCAGATATCCAAACACAGGCCGCGTAATTCCTATAAACTACGGACCGGTGGTGTCTGGATGCGGAGCAGGCGCACGATCATTTCTCATACTTGTATGTGCTCGATCGGGTTGAGACCAGACGGATTCGGTGGCCATGTACAAGAATTCACTATCAAGCCTAAACCACTTTCACTTGATTCTCGCCTTGTGATACGGACAGTTATCCTGTTCGAAGATGCTATCGCCGACATACATCAGACACAAAGATACGCAAATGTGGTAGTTCACAGCTTTCAGGGTGCCTTAGGTCACCGTCTCAAGGACAAGAATGTCCCTAAAGTATAACACTACTCCACAGGCTTCTGTCCGTAGCGCTGTGCTGGTGACGCGTAGACGGTGGCCTGGAAAATGATTTTTGCAGAGACGACCATCCACTGGGTGTATCAAACGTGATTTATCGGACCAGTTGACCAATATTCGACTAATGTATGGTTCAATCGCGAAGTTACCGTGTCAACAGCAAGAGATTTACAATGTCTTCAGCCCAACATTGGCACACGTAGGGGTGGTTTACTTCGGAAATCCATGTTCGCTGAAGAGAGTAATGTCAAACAACCGACGCCCACATACTTGGATGAGGCAGGGACGTCCAACGATTTGCGACCTAGACTTGATTCGCTGTTCATCGACAACTTTCCACTGTTGTTCATGACAACTCCATGTGATCAACCAAAATGTTTCCCCACCTTCCGTGATACTCCATCACAATCTACACTTATTCAAAGCAAATTATGTCAGTAGCCTCTTCCATTCTCAGCAAAGACAGCAGTTTTAATGCTTCCCCGCTTGTCTAGGTTCCACTTACTCGCATTACCACGTCACGTGACCCCTACATCACCAAGGTGCGTTTGTTCTCGAAGTATTCAGTGATCATAAATGTGTGGCTGAACAGTGTATATGACCACTTCGGTGACCTTAGGATAAAAGAGGCGCAGATATGTGGCACTTTTTGAGAACAGTCTATTAAAATACACTCTATTAACATACCTTCCCTTAAGGAATTAAATCGATTGCAAATTTTACGCTCGTTAATATTTACGCATTCGCCGTGGAACTGCAGAACTGTGAACCCTCAATAATATAAAGTATATCATTCGCTTTAAGGATATAAACATCTCAAAGATATAGAATTTACATATTCATAGATTGAGCCTGATTAACGAATGAAGTGTCATCAAAATAAAAAAGAGAAAACTTCAAATATTCTTTACAATCGCATTTCAAAAGAGACTATTTAATAAAAGCTTTACCTTGTCTATCCCGTACTTCGAAACAGCATCAAACATTTTCATGCCCGTCAGTGCTCCCATTTGTCTTTCATTTAATCGCCAGTTTTTTTCGAGAATTATTCTGTTCTGATTCAAGAATCCAAGAATAATATCAAGCGTTGTTCGAGCACGAGTTAATAATGAAGTATGGGCGGCATGGAAATGTAAGCCAGAATATTTCAGTGCTTTTCCAGCTGCAGTTGCCTCTTCTTGCCCTGAATTACATACAAAAAAATCACTTAATATTCCTTCCCCAATTAAAAAAAATATAGGAAAATAGTTGTATAATGTGTCGCTTTCATCTGTATTTTACTATTTCACCTAGTTTAAAATTAAAACTATTTACATCCCCAAACAGGAGATAAGTGAATCAAGAGACACTCTATATGACTCAGGTCATCCGGGGTTTAGGTCTCGGTGGAAATGGTGTACAGTTGTGGAAGGCGAACAGGTGGTGTAATGGTTAACACCCCTGTGATCAAAGCAAGAGTCCCGGGTACGATTCTCGGCTTGTCGCCATTTTCACCTGACCGAAAGTTGTCACATATCTTCTCCACGTGTAAGGTACACAGAACAAATATATGCATATAGCTTTTAATTGTAAAAACGGACCAGCTTGAGTCAGAGTTATGATGAAATGGGGCAAGATATCATTTTACATGTTTTCAAACATTGTTATACGTGTGCATCCGACGAAATCCGAGACAAGAGACTAAAACCTTGACTATTTTTGGCGGTAAAAACAGCAAAAATTAAAAAAGATGATAGCCAAAGTCAATGTGTATCGAGGCGTGTATTGCACAATTCGGCAAGTTGGATGCTCTTATGCCGGAGCATTTAGTAAAGTATGGTCAATCCTCCTATTATAGCAGCCCTCCTATAATACCAAACGCAATGTGGTATGTTCAGTTTGTTTGACCTCCTATTTGGGCAAATTGGATCCCCCACCCCAACTTGGACCAAAAACTAGTGGTGCAAAACCATTGCACATACTTTCTCATATACACTTCTCAGTCTGGACTGGAGAGCGGCATTAAAGCATTCTATTAGGAGAGGGATGATTTTCACATGTTACTCTATATTTTGATTGTCTTCAGTTTACTCAATTTAAAAAGTTTATTAAAGAAATACTTTACTAGAATTTATATAAAAGAATCTCTAATATACAAATTCTGTTTTTTTGTTTCTGGGGAGATAAGATAAGCAATTTATATTCATTTCAAAATATATATTTATTAATAAATATAAAGATAAATAGGATATTATTAACACAAAAACAAAGCCAGCAGATCATAAATATTCTAAAAAATTAAATTAGGAACTAAAGAGTTAATTTTTTTGCAATTTAAAATTTCAAAATTATATTAATAAACACTAATCATATCTACTAATTATTTCGGTTAAATAGGTGATACTGTTTGCTTTATTTACTTCCTGTTATTTCGTTATCTATCTCGTCAAAGAATTCTGTAAGTGTTAAAATATATTTTCAACAATAATACTATTTTTAACGATTGACATTGCTATAAAGCATTGAATTAAAAATATCACAAAAATTAACAAAAAGACTTATCAAACATTACCTTCAAAACAAAACAAAATATGTAGCCAAGTTTTTTTTGTAGGGCTTTAGAAAAAAAAATCAATATCTATTACTTTGTTGGAAAGCGACAGCACATATGAAGATATTTATTTTATTTTCTCGAGGGATGCAATTGAATTCAGATGGTTGAGGACAATTTATATTTAATTGTCATCTTCAAGAAACACATTGAACTCTTGACCGCAAGTTATAACCATATGGTTGTTTCATAATTGGAGCTATAATACTTAGCATGGCACAGCAAAAGCTAAGTAAAAGTCACCCTTGACATAATCATATGAGCTATCAGGGGTAAATAATTTATTTGCCAGCTTATGGGCAAAAACTTAATATACAAAAAATTTATTAAATTAAAAAAAAATGACATTTGATTTAATGTATGTTTATCAAATTCAATCAATACTTCATTATATTGATAAAGTTCAATTATGTAAATGTTCGTAGACAATTAAATACCGTGTTTCACCAAGATAGATTACTTCAACTGTCCTTCCATATTTCCCCAATACAGAGTATCTCACCAAAAGTCAGCATTAAAACTGGGCTTAGGTGGGTCGTCGGATAAAACGTAAGAGATGTGATTATAACCATAATAATATGTATGGTAAAAATAGATGTATGTGTGTATGTATGGTCCACCATAACTCTGGAATGCATGGAGTAATTTCAATCGTGTACACATATAACTGACTATGCTGCAAAAAACACTGTGAGGGTAAGACATCACTAGCACCTTTTGGGTACAGGTGGAAGGGGGTGGCATGAAAAAAAATCGAAAACGACCGAAAATAATCAAATACATGATTTTGAGGGCTGCTGAGAGGATTAGTGTCACACCCGCTTCTGCATACACCCTTATCACTTTGCAGGTAGAGGAAAGGAAGTAAAAATAATGGAAATTTTACCCAATTTGTTTTGACACCGCAGTTGTCGTAGCCACCGAGATGAATAGTGGCATTCCCCATTCCGCGTGAGTCCACAATCAGTAAACATGGTGGGTAGGGACGAGAGTAAAAATACGGAAACCAGCCGATATTGGTGTAGATTATATAATGTAGTAAGCCTCTGAAACGAATTCAGACATTCCCAATATCACTTAAGTCCACGAGAAAGAAAAAACTTTGTATTGGGGTGGGAAGGGGATGAGATGGATAATTAATCGAAAATGACCGAGAATAGTATTGAGACCATGGTTTTCGGGGCACAACACTTTCGAATACACGTAGGTTCACGATCAGTTCCCATACGCCCCTAAGGAAGGGAATGACAAGTAATTATCGTTAATTACATATATCACGTACCGAAGCACTGTTTTCGGCGTCGCTGAGATAGAGGCACTTCTCATACCCTTTCTAAATCCTCTTAACTCAGTACACATGGCAATAAGGGGGTGGAAGAATCGCAAAGGATCGATTTGCGTCGAATCCATGGTTTTCAGAGTTTGTGAGTTGAATAAAGGTACTATAAATCTAGTTTGTTTCATTCAGATCAAATGGGAGGAACATTACCCTTTAAGGTGGAGTGAAAAGGGCGAGATATGTAAAACTAATGGAAAATGGAAAACCGATATATCGTATCTTGGTGATTTCGGGGATTCTCAGATGAATAATCATAACCCTAATGCCATTATGTGTAAGTTCAGACCACAAGATGTACATGACACCCCTAATGGTGGGGTTGTGAATGGTGTGACAAAAAAAATACAACATACAATATACACAACTGATATTAATGTCGAATCCATAGTTTTCGGGATTGTCGTGATCAATTACAATACTCCCGATGCCGATTAATTTTATGTTCACACCATATAAGTGAAATACTCCTAGGATTGAAGTGGGACAAGGATGACGTGTATGAGCAAGACAAAACTACCAATATGAGGGTCGAATCCATTAGTTTTCTGAGTCGTTAAAATGAATAGGGTAACTTCTGATGTTATGTAAGGGTGCAGCAACCATGACGGCGAGGGAAAACATCCATAGATCCCTTATGGATAAAGTGGCAAGGGGAATGTAAAAATAACTGCAAACGACCAATATTAGTTTCGATTTAAACTTTTTTTTTTGGTTTAGATGAATTGTGACACGATGATGTTTAAGTTCAAGTTCAGTACTAATAGGGATAATATAGATAACACTAGCACTCCTAGGGGTGAAGTGTTGTTGTTAATGGGTGAAGATCTCGATGGTATTTAAGCTCGCATACAGTCGAATAGAAATAATGCAAGTCAAGAACAATCTGGATATTCTTAATTCAAAACATACTAGTTAAATGTAAAAGTGTCAACCTCGAATATTATCGTAGCTTATTATCCTAGATCGCTAATACATGTCCAACAATAAAAGTACTGTGTAGTTGTCTTTGTCGGTGTAACATTCAGCGCATCACACCTATCCTTACTCTTCGCTTTGGGATGAAGTGAACAAGACTCAGAATAGAAGCGTTTGGTTTTCACTACGAATATGGACAGTACTTTTTAATAAAAATAAATATTTGAAAACGCTATTATTAGAAAAAAAGAACAAAATATGTATGATCAATTCATGCTCCCGAGCAACCATGAGATCATTCAGCTAGTAATAAATAACAGTCCACCTGACCTCGGCTCTTATAATGCCCGTTGTCTTTACGTGTGTCCATCGTCATTATCCCCCTCTCTGTCGTCTAGTCGAACGTCCGTAATACTAGACGTGAAAACATTTCATAGTATCTGCCCGAACATCGTATATCCTCAAAATAATAAATTGAGTTCTTTGAAAAATCGCTACTACTTATAAAACAAAATGTAATTAATATTACAATGGTTTTATTTTCCAGAAAGTTATGTTCATGCCAATACTACGAAACGATATGTAAGATTATTACAAGCATTTATGATTTAAAATTCTCCGTCCGAAGACATCCTTGGGCACTACACGCGAAAGGTGAGAAATTATACTTGTGACGGGTTGGACGAGAAGTATTCTGCACAAGCCATAAATACGTCACTACAGAAGTAGGCAAATGATAAATTTATTATGTTTACTTTGTGAACGTATCTAAATTATTTAACGAAACAACATTGGTATCCTTGGCTACCCCAAGGTAAATAAGATACCTTTTTCAGAAAGAGGGCAGTCCAACCAGCCGCAAAACTGGCCCCTCGCATCAGCTCTATTTTCTCCATCTCGCACCAACACTATTCGATGCTTCTCGTGTTTCTTCATGGTCCAAAAAATTAAATAATGATTGATCTTAATATTAAAATATGAGATCAATCTTTGGAAGTCATTTTAGTGTTGACCGTTACCAATCAACGTTCCCAAGGAAACCAAGTATTATAACTAGAATTGTCTACATGAGTTTTCTAGTCTCGCCGTCCCTTCGAACTCCAAATCCATCAGATTAAGTCAATATACTGTATCCAATGTCAAATGGATCAGCAGCAGATCATTAAAAAATTTACGCCCGTTTTCCTGTCGTAAATATAAGTCCATAACCCATCATTTTACCCTCATCATGTATCATTCGCCCAGCTAGTGGCCCGGCGGTTTTCTACCATAAAATAGAAACATCAATTCAGTAGCACAAACGTTCTACAGTAACACAAAGGTTCTCAAGTTAAGCTCATCATCATTCAAGTAATCCTCTCTCTGAAAAGTCACTGCCATTGTCTTTGTGCAAAGCGAAGAAGAAAAATCCAAAGAACTACATGAGAGTATTTCCACCAGCCTTCCGTGAGGCACGCGACATCATAATCCTTTTTAATTGGCGCCCTATCGTCAAATCTCAAACTTCGTACATCCTGCCCATTATATACTGCTTCGGAAATAGGCGCTTGCAGTGATAACAAGAGGGTTTTTCTAAACCCAACGGCGTCTAACATCGAAACTCTCGTAGATACGTTTACAGAAACCTTGGAGTTCCTAAAATACCCGTAAAATGGACTATACTAGACGAAGCAAGATATAAAACGTGAGGGAGGATCCAATGCCATTTTAGCAAAATTGCCGAATCTTCCCACTTTTGACAATAAGGCGCCTCGTTGTAAGTCTTCGCCAAAGATAGAAAAACTTCCTTTAAGGTAGATGGCATGTCCTAATCTGTGGTTGCGAACACTCGGCAATTCGTCGGCGCTAAAGCCGTTGGTGCATCTATAACCGATTTCCCCCAAAATAAATTCTCTGAAATTCCCAGCACTAGTATAAATTATGATAAAATTAAGCACAATACCATTTGTAATCGAAAGTGACGGCCAACAGCTTAGGGCACTTCCCCGAACTTGGCCAGTCCCTCCACCCTTATGAGTACACCTCCTGGCGGTTCTCTCTTCCTTTTACACTTCCTTTCCTTTTTAATTTTATCGTAATTATATTGTATTAGAACTCATTTTATTCGTAGTTTAATATAGAATACAAATATTACAAAATGCTCATACACTTTGGTGAGCTACTATCTTAGGAATGTAACGTTTTACAACTGTGGTTCAAATTTTATTTTGTCTACCAGAGACAAGAAAGATGAGCTGTCACTAAATAATGCAAATAGTTGATTTAATTGCACTATTCACTAGCAGATACGATTTCCCTTAATTACAAATATTCGTTAGTTAGTATCTGACTCAGCTCCGAACAACAGGAAAAAATCTTCAAGGCCAATTACGATCGGCCAACTACCTGAATGGCAGTTTTTTATCTCTGGCAAAGACTATCCAGAGGGCTGTATTTTATGGAAAGTTTCATTGACACAAAAAGTAGCCAATAAAATGACCCATTTTTTAATCGATGAGTTTTCCTACAAGCATTCTTGTTCTTCTGTAAATGAAAGTTGAGCCACAGAAAAAAGACAGCTTATTGTCTTCCATTATTAGTTTAATTGATTTATAAAATAGTTTGTCCTCCAGAAAAAATTAGTTAATTATCCACACGTGGTCATATGCAGTTTGTAACAGTTTTGATGACAATAAATTTATTCACTATTATCCCTGCTTCATTACTATTTTCTAATGCTGATTTTGTCACAAAATCCACAAAACACTATAAAAAATAGCTAAAAGCAGAAAATTTGCAAAGGGTGGTATCTCTGAACTTATTTGGTTGACAAGAATTATTTTTCTTAAGGCGTTGAAAATTTAGCAGTACACAAGAAAGAAAAGAATTTTTTTTAGAACAGAGAGCTTTTAACAAACAACAAAAAACAAATTGGGTTGAAAATTCAAAGTATTTTTTTCACTACAACCGGTACATCCAGAACTTGGTCAATGTCAACATAGAACATATCAAAGTCATAAATACCCCCATTTAATGTATAACTACTTTATAACTTCAAATTTGGTATAGGGAAAAAAATTCAAACTGAGAGAAATCCTTTTCAAATAGCATCTTTCAGTTTAAAAAGGAAATGAAAGATATACTTTAAATATAAAAAGAAAACATGTTTAAAAACATAGATTTTTTTCAAGGAACAAGAAGAAGGATAAATAGATTCAAAAATATTCAGAATGATTTTAAATAAGAGAAATTTCTTTCTTTGGCTTGAGGGTAAATTATAGCGTCTTCTCCAAACTACAGCTTTGGCTGTAACCTAAAAAGTGATAAAAATAAATAAATAGGAGAAACATTTGAATCTACTGTCACCAATTTACTAGTAAAGTGGAAACTTACAAATGACTGACACTGGATACCAGAAAAGACAAAACTGATTCTTCTTTTGTTGTTGTGACTTGTCACACTGTCAAGTGATCTTAATATATCCAGTTGGCAAGTAGCAATCTTGTTTCAAATTTTAATTCATTATGTTTTCCACATTGAGTCTCGCTGGTTTTCTTAAATACGTGTACTCTAGATCATATTTTTTATAAAACCTGATAGGGGTCCTACTGCAAATTTAATTGGTCATCAACCTCATTAGCAAAACAATTATGTCCAACTGAGAGCACTTATGTCTTTTTCTCATAGAATTAGATATCTTTTTCTCATAGAAACAGGATATTCAAAACTACAGATCAAATTCAAAAAGGAAAAATTCAAAACTCTGGATCAAAACACTACCATTAGCCAAGGATGATACCCTTTCCAAAAATCACAGTCCATTATTTTTCAGAAATATTATCCACATTTCAACTTTTTGACAAATTCAGCCAAAATATTCCTTAAGAACTTGAGCTCAATAACAACTTAACCAAAAAATGAGGGTGGGATTAAATAAAATAACATGAAACAACAAAAAGAAGAATGATTGTTGAACAAAAGTGGTGTGGGAATTAGGAGTCAGAATTGACTGGACGTTTCTCAGACAAAATCAGAGTTCAAAGTACCCAAAGAGGATTCACTTTGTCAAACTTCATAACAAACAGTCATAGGAAGCTAGTAGATATTGCAAAATGACTTTCAAAGAGAGACTGGCAATTATATTCAAACATACAATGCATCAGTATCGTTTAGAAACTTGGGAAAATAAATAAATTAAAGGCACTAATTATGCAAACATTATTATAGACAATCATTATAAAGGTCATAGAATCCAAGATGTAATACTTTATTGTCTAAATAATGTTCACATAATTAGTGTCCTTTAAATATAAATATATCAAGACAATCAGTGCAGAATCAGTATTATGTCTGTTAATAATAATAATAATAATAATTCAAAATTTCCTCTCAATACAATGCAAAATTATAAGAGAAAATAATTAATTCATTTTCAATCTGTTTTTAATGAAAAGAGAAATTAGGGGGAACTTTGAAGGACAAATAATCACCGCATTCTATTAAAACATCTAATTAAAACACCAAAACATGAAATTTATACAAATTTACTCTCCATTTCTTTTTAGTCCATGGACACAATAAAGAAAATCATTAACATTTTATTCATAGTGTAATAATTCATTCACTCCATATACACACAAATACATTTTCATGCAGTTTTCTATAAATTAATATACAGACTAATTTTAAGCATCCTGACTGGTTTCAAGTATTGCTCCACTGTAAGCCAAGTCCCAATAATGTTCCACGTTGTGCTTCTTGAAATGATCACGTGCTAGTCTTTCACTAGGGCACACTTTAAATATCACTTCCCCAAAGTTTCGTTGCTTAGTAGTCCCCTAGAAAGAAAGTATGGACCAGTAAAAATGGACATAATATGGATAAATGGACATAACAACATTCAAATATTTATCAACAATAGATGCAACACATATGATAATAAATTAATTAATTCCATTAAGAGAATATATCAATAAGATGTCTCCTGTAAAAATACAAATAAAGGGTGTTAGGGACTTGAATACACTACATGTATGAAATTTGAGCTCAAACCATGTGAATCTTGAGTAATACATTCAATATATTGAAGACTTTCCATCATAACTTAAAAAAATACTTACAAAGTTACATGCCCACCACCAACTTTTCTATTATACAATACAAGGTCATAAATCCTATCGTAACAACCAACAGGAAAATCTTTAAAAAATTTCTTTCAACTCACCTCCCAAACAACATGGCACTTATTTGGTGTAGCAACACCTTCTGGATCTCGCACTGTATCTTCTTCCCATTTAATTCTATTCATCATTAACCTGAGAGGCAAAAAGAAAATTTGTTTACTTTTCATAGAAATCGACCAATATAAAAAAGTAAAATGAAATAATTTACATAATTTATCTTACTGAAATACATGTTATTATCTTTACTTTACTATTCTAACACCAGTTATTCATAGGAATATATAGTGGAACCTGGCTACAAGAGTCCTACATCAGAGGTCCCGAGAACAAATGTATTGAAACAATGCAATTTCCCGATATACATTTAAAAGAGATTCCTGCTTATAGTGGACGAAACAAATTTCCCCACAGTAAATTCCAACCCCTACTACGTCAGAGACAAGGTATATTTTTGTGAACATTCTGAGAATACTTCAATGGATGCTCAAGAGCCTCAATATTATAGTGTGCACAGCATCAGCATCGGTCATACAAAACCTTGCAGGAGATGCCAGGAAACCTATTCAAAAAATCTGTAGGAGTAAAACCTATAAAAATGCTGGGGTTTGAAAAATGTAGAAATGGGTCATACTCTTTTTCTACATATACCTTTGGGACGGAAACTGGTACATTGTTGTACTCATTTACTTACATTTATTGTTGGTATGTGACCGCTGTGATACTCGTTTACTACATTTATTGTGCCAGCATATTTTATACTTCCCTGGGATAATTTTCCCAAAAGTGAATGTTTGCTTGAAGGTCCATCTTGTTTCAACAAGGAGGTAAATTTCATTTTTTCTAATTTTTGTATAAATGTTATTTTTGATTTTTGAAATAAGTGACATCTATGTGGAAAAGATTTTCTTTTGGGGACAACTTAAGTATAATTAGAGGAAAGAAGAAGTATTGAGTTGTGTCATGAGCTGTGGAGGAAAACTTGTATACATCAATTTTCATGCTAGGCAAGAAAATGTTGATGGAAAATATAATTAATCCTAAAATTCAACCCAACATCTATGGATTGAACACAACAGAGAAATGAGCTTATGGAAACTGCAAATCTGCGTATTATTTAATGTGATTAAAATAAACACTGGTATGTTTGCAACTATCCTTATTAAATATGCAAGTGTAAAATTTGGTTCAATTTGTTAAAACCCTGTTTATAAGAGATAAATTTTCATTACCCCTGGTCTCTCTTTTAAAGGGGTTTCATTGTAGAAGTTCAACAAATCAAAATATTGGAGTCCTGGTGTTGTAAAAAAATAAAAAGTCACAGTCTGCTGTTATAATGTTATAGCACTCATCACATCAATACTAGTCATTTTATCTGTGTCACTATCAGATTATATGTGACTTATTATTGTGAAATGGAACCTGCTTCCAAAGACCCACCTCTGAAATTCTAGTAATCTCACTGAAACAGTACTGGTTTTCAAAAACTTCTCAAAGAACTGATAAGGACTCTAATTAGGAACAATGTTTTATTAACCGATTCTCTAAGGTCTTCAGGGATCTTACAGTAAGGAAACAGTATATTAGTGCAGTAACATCATGATCTGTCTAGGAGATCATCCGAGTTATGTGAGTGATGAGAGTTTGCAGGTGGTGCAAGATATACAATCACTGGAAATTTCAAGAACATCACTTATCTCTCAAATATTTGGTTACCTGATGAAAATTTATTATGCCAAAATCTTTAAGGATAAAACAGTTATCACAAGGAATGCAGTAACAAATGGATGGTGCAGCAGATAATTGCCTTTAAAATAAAAACTGAAATATTAAAATTAGGTCACTAAGAATGCAAATCAACTTATCCTTCCAAATTAATACATGCAGATGACCTCAAGCATCAAAGAAAAATGCTCACATCTCACATCACATGACCGTCCCATTTCAGAGATGGCAAGTTTCTCTCTTTCCTCTCTACTCATGTAGCTTCTTCCATCAGAGCTTACTGCACCATAAGTATTTCAGAACAAAGAAAAATACACAAATGCGTAGAAAAGCAAAATATGAAAATTAGGCTTAAAAAAACTAAACCCATGATTTACAAAAGATCAATATCATTCTTTAATTATTTAAAAAAATTAATAAAATCCAATCTATTAAGGACCTAGGAGCAACATTTATAAGTTCATAATATTCACATTAATGAATAGCAGCACTTATGTGCAACAATTAAAAACAACAATATGGGTGTGAAATATCTGCAAAGGTCATTCAACATAGAAGTGAAGTACTTGAGCCCAGCAAAGAAACTAGCTCATCCTTGTAGCATTTCACCACTAGTTTTCAAGTTTTGTGTGTGTATGCTAACAAAACAATTCACCAACTTCTTCAGAGTGTCATTTGGATTCCTTTGTCTCTGGGGTACCTCAGTTCTTCCCAGGTTACGATCATGTTTTGTAAAAAGTAATTTCAATTTATTACAGAGTTATGAGGGATCCAACCATACATTTAAGTGATTAATTTATCTACAGTTAAATTGAGAATACTAATCGATTAATCAATTGTTTACGTCATTCTATTACATTTATGCTTATATGAGCTTCTTGAGTATATTTATAACACTTGTACATATAATTTGTTCTTAAAGATAGATTGTTATCTATGTAACTTTTATTAAATTCAGAATGCTTTTCATCGCATTTTGTTGAATAAATATTTGTAAATTTTCATCGATTCTTTGGAATAAAAACAATATAAAATTTTAAATGAATAAAGGATTTAAATGAGTTAAATACTCACCTAAAGAAAAGAACTCACCTTTTGTACTTCTTCAATTGCTTTGGACCACCTTCCACTACAATTACATTGCAATCTCTAAAAAGTACTACACAGCCAGTAAGGAAAAGTTGTTTTGCATTAGTTTCAACTTTAAATTTCTTACTGGCATTAGTTAACTCTTTTACGCTGAAATAAAAAGATTATACATGAAAGTAGATCATTTTCAGACAACACAGAAACAGCACGAGACTACAATGAGAAAATTAATTCTATAGAAAAAGTGTCTTGAAAAATGAGGTGTTATTAATCCAGATTCACTCAAAACGTCCATTGCAACAGATACTAAACATGTTTATTTCAATGCCTCAAATACAAACTTGTCAATTATATTCTTTAATAAAACAAAATTTGTTCAGTTTTTAAACATTACAAGAATTGATTGAAATAAAAATAAGGAAATATTACACATTTATTGAAAATATTACAAATTTATCATAAATTTTCTAAGAGGCTTCCATTGCCAGATTCATAACTAGCTTTGATATCAGTTTGGTGTTCTGTCTTGTCATAGAAATGTAGCATATGAGCACAATAGTGCAACCCTAAGTCTTAAGTCATCTAAAGAAGGCTACATTATATTAGTTCATGAGTAGGGATCTGATATTCATGAGGAAACCTGAGTTTGATTTCTGATGGTCAAAAAATAATTGTAGCCTGTAACTCTAATGTCTCAGACCCCATGGTGATATGACAATGTGAAAGAGTTTGAAGTAAGAAGTAAAGAATATTTTTTGATGCTGTATCCCCCTAATACATATCATGAGTGTCTGGCAAGTGCCATGTAGAACTGGGTTCCTGTAGTGCTCATTGACTTGGTCCATAGTCTGTTCTACGACCTTGCCGTTGACGAGCCCTAAAGACCCACATACATACAAACAAACAAAAAAAACGCAACAAACTTATTTTTTCAAACTGAAATTTTGAAACAAAAAAAGAGAATTTCATTGACTTACCGATACACACACACATTCACTCCTAGAGAAGTATCTTCTTGGAGTTTCCGTGTTTTCTTATCCCTCCTCTGCTCAACAGTCAACCGCCTAGCTGCATTTGCTTGCTCGTGAGCTCTCTGCCGTTTCAGCATTTGCGCTCGAACATGAGCTTCAACTCTTGTAGGATCCTGAGAGGCCTCAGTGCCCAAAACTCGCATGAGATTACTCAATCTCAATTTTGGTTCTGGGGGTGGTTCCAAACCTAAACGTATTTTTTCTTGTTCTTCTTTCCAAGCTTCTCTTCTGTTCTGCCGCCTGAGTTTCTTTCGTTCTTTTGTTGTCAGGAAGACTGGGAGGTATGCAGGTTTCAAGGGATCAGCTAGCAAATGAAACACAAGAACATAGATCAATTGTGATTTGCAAATCTCAAAAGCACATTAAGCAAATGATATTGTCAATATCTATTGATGAATAAACTATTGTTAATCTATAGTTAAATAGACAAATATCTCCCAAAACTTAATAGGCAACATATAAATTATTCAGTTCAAGAGTATCAAAAAGACAAAAATAGTACTCCACACATGTATATAAAATCTTTATAACCTTTTTATAAGATACATTCACAATCCTTTGCCTTCAATTTATCATCCATATCAAAGAGTAAGACAAAACTTATATGAAACAGTAAGTTTAATAAACAATTACAGAAATAAAATTAACCAAATACTCAGAATGTCAAGATATACACCACAGAGTAGAACTTATAAACTAAAGTTTTTACTGGTTCCAGTACGATTGAAAGAAAAGGGAAATGATTCAAGATAAAGTTCTTGTGTTTTCATAGATTTATGGTATCTGAGGACTGGAAGTCTCTTTCCCAAAGGCTAGTAACATTTTCAGTCTAAATTTACAAATTAAAGAAACACAAAATTACAGAACAAATATGTAATACAGTGGAACCCGGTTATAAGGGATTCTCGCTTATAGTAGACAATATCCGAGGTCCCGATGACAAACGTATTGAAACAATGCATTCATTTCCCAAATATGAGAGATCAGCTTGTAAGAGATTACCGTAAACAGTAAACAAAATATTTTCCATACAGTCAATTCCACCCTGTTTCTAAGACAAAACCAAGGAAATGCCTGCGAAGTCTTATCTAATAGACAATATCACACAAGCATCTGGTTCAGTCATGTGCAACAATATACAAGAAATGACAATATTTAATAGAAAATTTGTTGATACTCTCTTACAAATGGATCAGAAGTACTAAAATTCCCACTATGATGCTGGAATACATTACTAGTGGTTGCTCAAGTACACTTGTAAGGGGGTTTCTTAAGTGCAATTTGGGCGGCTTGGTGTTTTCTTAAAAAACAGTGTTTTGCAAAGTATGGCATCAAAGCAAAATACGATGTCAATCAGTGACAAATTTAGGCCAAATATCACAATATGTTCCCAGCAAGGTTTTAAAAAAATTTGTATGCCATCTTGCTAAGAATATTATTGTGGTTCCTAATTTTATTTGTCGCTCTTGACATTTACAGAAAATTATAAACAAAAGTTGTTCCACACTATTTTTAATGTAGGCAAAATGGGTTTATATTTTTTATGCTTATGAAAAGTCAGCAAAACCAGCTAATAGTGCACTGGAACCATTTAGTAATTAAAATTTATGGAGAGATATTTTGCGAGACAATTGTATTTTGATGTAAATTTTAATTAAAACATTAGGTTTAACTAAAAAACATTAATTTCTCACTCATAAGAGTTTCCACTTATGAGACAAATTTCCTCTCCCCCTGGTGACTCTTTTAAGAGAATTTCACTGTACTAAGATCTTAACTTTCTAAGGAAAATATTTTAAAATTTATAAAACACACACACACACATACTTTAGCAAGAACTTACTTGGGGGTCTCATTTGTGTTGGATGCTCCACAAGATGTGTTATAGCGTCAGGTTTCAAAATGCTGTTCTCTTGCTCCACATTCAGAGGATAGCCACCAGCACCAACCAGTACTGAATCCCACCACTCTACTTTAGGCACATCTTCAGCACCTAAAGCTTCTCCTCGAGGAGCCATTAGAGCAAGTTTAGTAGCAGAACTGATTCCAGTCTTACGAGCTATCTGTGATATTTCATTCTGGAGACGTTCCAATTGAGCCTACAAGAGGAATATTTAAGTAAGTGCAAAAATTAGAAATGGTGTGAAGTGGGTTGTGAGTTATTTTATTCCATTTGACATGAAACTATTTCATTTTGGAAACTGTATATTTCAGGATTGTTTTATGACCATGTACAGGTTCTTGCAGATATAATTTATTTTTATTCTAAATTCCTTGCACATTAAAGTGCATTCATAAAAAATTTCTTCCATATTGGTTGGTAACCAAGGACAATATATTTACTTTTGGATAAAACAAATGTAATTTCTTCTGTCCAATAGAAACAAAAACAAACAATTCCCAAGAAAGGCGTTAACTTGGACAATAGATCTCATAAATTATGAATTTATAAAGAAAACATTAAAATCAAATCAAAATAATTTTAAATTAAAATATATGTTGAGTGGAGAGTGTGGCAGATTTTGTAATTGTAGTAACTCCACTGTAAGTTCCTGAAATATTCTGCTTTAGAATTATTTTGTTTAACTAATAAATAACAGTAAATTGCATTTTTCTAATGACAGGTTATCTCTTAATTAAGTTCTCATTTTATTTCATTTCCAGATGTTTAAAATTCCCTCACTTTTCTACAATATCTGGGTAAGTAAACACTGCACAAATACTTGAATATGAAGAGTAGCAAGGATATACCACAATAACTTTTTATCTTATCAACAAACTTCCAATGAATTGAAGCTACTTGCTGCATAGTTTCATTGGAGTTCCCTGTTCTGAAGATTTGATAATATAATAATTTAATAAATTATATATATTTTTCACTGACATGAGAAAAACATTATAAATCATTGCATTATGAAGACTCCAATGACCGGAATTCCATAAGAATGTCATTCAATTCCACAATTTTTTGTACATAAATAAAAAACTCTATAGCAACCTTCATCCAGAAGCCATGATCTAGTGACATTTTAAAAGCATTGATAGAACTTTTATTTTGTACTTACTTTAAATTTAAATTCAAATTACATATTAGACACAAAATTCTAAGCGAATAAAAATAAATAAAGAATCTACCTTCATACGCATACGGTCAGCTAACTGTTGAAACTTCCCTGGTTCATGGAATCGTAATGCTCTCTTACCACGAACAGCGGGCTTACTACCTACACGAGGGTCAAAATATCTGGTATCAGTCAAATCTTCCACAGCACGCTCTTGCAATTGTTGTCTAAATTCTTCTCTTTTCTTAGCTCGTATATTAGCCTTAAAAAAAACATTCAATGACTCTCAGAAAATGATTCGAATAAAAAATTAATGACACAAGTAACAATTAAAAAATATTAAATTATACAATATTTATGGCATTTTTCCAAACATTTATGTATCACTGAAATAAAAACAATACCAATTTTCAAGGCAAACCCACCTTGAGCGTGGGAACTAACTGCGTCAACTGAACTTCTTTACCCGACAAATCAACAGTGCGGCCTTCAGCATCTAATATAAGTGGTGTTGGTTTCTCAGGGGCCACAGCTCGCATGGGAGGCAGGCTCAAGGCACCACTTGTAAGTTTAGACTGTATTTGTGCCTACAATCAGAAGGAAAACAACAACAGTCAAAGAAAGTATTTTTCTCCAGATATTTTGTTAGAAAACATGAAATATCCAGATTAAAATAAGAAATTATATTATAACACTTCATTAAAACTAATAAAATTTTACAACTTTTTCTTAGCGACTCTTCCATCCCCCACTCAAAAATGAAAAGATCAAAATAATAATGTGAACGTTTCTCAAACTGGGGGTCATGGGATACATAAGGGGGTTGTGAAATAATAATTTACAATTTAATATTAATTTGCACTATCACTCTAATTAAATAACTAAATCATTCTATTACAAAAATAGATAAATAAGAAAATAATTATAAAAATTTTTCTTACATAAATATTCACAAAAATTAAAGAAAATAAATTAAGCAGATGGTTAAATTTATTTAAATATAGGAAGCAGACAAAAGCAAAACAACATGCAATTTGTGATGTTTAATGTGATGGTGAATAGTTTGAACTAGATACTAATGGAGTCATGCTTACTATACATGTCTTCAAGCTATGTTATTACATAAGTACTGGTTGATATTCATTTTATAATTTCAATATAGTTTATAATTCAATCTAGTCTTACATAAGTACAATTAGCTATACTATGTCCCTACATTCATTCTTTCCCATTCATTTTTTAATGTAAGTAATATAAAATACCGTCATTGTATGAATAATAAATGTATTTCTCACATCTTTGGTGGGGTTTTTCCTCAAATGTTTTGGAGCTAATTCAGATTTCCAGAGAGTCCAGATATCAGATTTGAGGGATTCCACCGAATATATTTGCTTAGCAATTATTTGAACAAAAAAATGTCTAAAACCAACCTGAAGCTGGGCAATTTTGCGAGCCTTATCAGAGTCTCCATGATGAAGATTAGATGTCAAGGTGGTTGCTGGGAATCCAAAACCGGCACGGAAGGTGGGAGCATCATCTCGATAACCTGCATTCCGGGAAGGAGGAGCTTCATCTGTCCTGAATGCATTCAGAGCTCTTTTACGTTCTTCAATCATCTTCTGAGCATTGGCCATCATCTCTTTAATCTAAAGATGGGGAAAACAAATGTAAGCAAGAACTACAACAATAATGTCATAACTACAGCAATAATGTCATAAATTAACGTTCACATTACCTGGAGAGCCGTGAGTTGCCCAGGACTAGGATTAGATGATGTGACAGTAGTTGTTTCAGATTCACGGCTCTTAGACTTCTTGCTTTCAGCCCCAATTGATTCTTTTGATTCTGACTCATGATGTCGCTTTCTACTTCCACCACGTCCAGCACCACGTATTTCATCAGCCAAATCAAAAATCCTTTCCGCTAACCTGGCAGCTTTCTTCTCATCTAGAAGGGACGCTAATTTGCCTGCAATAAAGTGGAATAATTTACTTCAACAACCCCTACAACCAAATTAAAAGTGCTTAGTATGACATGATTAAATACTATGCAGTCAATTCTGTGAAAATTTAATAAATGTAGTTAACAGTGTCATTGGTTTCATAACCCATCTTAATCAAACACTGCAACTCTGCAATACAAAAAAAAAGTGATTGAATATGTATTCAAACTCACTCGTAGTTTTCTTTCTATCATATCCGGAATTAAGACAATTTAAGGCAGCGGTCACTAGGGATGGTTCACTGAAGCCAAGGAACTTCTGAACAGTCTTATCAACATAAGGTTTAATTTCTTCGTACTCCTTCTTTGACAAATACGACGTCATTATGAAGAGTTTTCCTTCGAGAAAAGAAAAATAGAAATAACTTTTTAATAAATTTCCCAATGATTTAAAAATGTATCATGCAAGGGTCCGGCACTGGCATTTCACAAAACGCCACCACAACGTTGTACGTCTTTCAGGCGTGCCAACCAAACGAACGACGTATACCAGGTGTACCAACATACTGATGTGTAATATGTATTGTATTTATATTTATTTGAAGTTGTAATGTAGTTATCCCGTATTACTATAAAGGTCAGTGATGTAAGCCTATATGGTAATATGTGATCTATATCACTGTCAGAGTCCTCCCAATCATAGAACTTACTTGCCCCGATTAACTTCGAGTCTTAAATGTCCCGCCCGGGACAGAAACTACAGATATGCACTTAAACTATTCAGTAGTTATGTATTCTGTGTGTGGATATACACAAATATACACACAAAAGGGTGAAACCATATGATGTATGAATTTTACCTTTTGCAATCATCCTTGGACATAGGAAGTAATGCAAATTTCGGAAAACACAAAGTGGGACCAGCTCTTTCAGTTATTTTTTAAAAAAAGATTCAAAATTTATCTACTTATCTAAGCACATTCGCTTGACAATGCTTCATTGAACATGTATTTACACAAATGAATATTATTTGTCGAACGCAAGAAATAACAGTTCGACGGAATTGAAATAGAAATAGTCATCCAATTCAAACTGGAATACTTAAATTATGTAGAAAGACACCACTGGACAACAAAGAAATTCTGAGAGAAATTGTATCGTCAGATTTTTTTGTGGGGCTTTACGGCTCGTCGACATCTAGGTCATTAGAACCCTGAAAACAGGTACAGGTAAGGAAAATGCAGTCACGCACCAGAGAGAGCCAACATGACTTCCCCCGCGCGCGGGACCCACCGAACAATTCAACCATACCCACCAAAAACCCTCCCGAATTACAACTCAAAACTCAAACATCAACACATCTCAAAACACCACACAAATCATTACAAAAATAAAATAAGAAAGAGGAAAATGAAAGACACCCCAGCGTCGGGATCGAAAAGAACAAGAGGTGACCAAGGAAGGTCAGGAAAGAGAAAGGAAGGAGCCTTGCACAAGTAAGTGGAAGTAGTGCCAGACAGCTCGGGGCCTCGTGTTTGCCAAACACGTACTTACTAGATGTAAGTCCCCTGGGGGGGGGGGATCGTCAGAAAAATACAAATAAATTAAATTATCTAATGGTAAATTAGTTTAACGTGGTCATACGCAGTTTGTAACTGCTTTTTTGACAATAAATTATTACGAATTAAAGTTATCGATAATTTGTGAACACTATTTAATGCACCATTGGTTTAGAAATTGTGAGCAATACTATAGTTATACTTTGAGTACAACAACAATAATGATGGCTTATTTTTTGTGAAATTTCACTATAACGAATCTTAAATATCCGCTTCTTGTAAGTAAACGTCACAGTCATAAAAACGTAAACGATAATGTGTAGAGATGAAGATGTGTACGCTCTAGAGAAACGTCCGCCATTGAGAAATGTCCATTAGGGAAGTTTCATTGTATTCCATTTTCATTACGCAAATCCAGTGTTTTGCAAGATCAATTGTGGAAAATCCCATCTTAATAAATGATCTGACAATGCTGGTCTACATATTTACCAGAAGTTCAATGGAAATCAAATTATTAAAAAAATATATAAGATGACTTATTGTCCACAGATAATTCACTTTATATATTTAATTTTCACAAAGTAACCAATAAATCAAATCATGGTACCTACATGGTTGCTCAAATGCTGGATTTTACAGTTATACAATTCTCACGTAGCTTACTACTACCTTGACGTTGACGAGCCCTAAAGCCCCACATTTAAAAAAAGGGGGGGGGAAGCTTACTACTATACACAGCACAGGGAGAGCAAAAACATTTTCAGGGAATATATATGAATTTGAAAAGTTATTTGCTTCTACACTTAGTAAACTGGATGCCGTGATAAGCCAGTGTAGTCTAGAATGATGAATCAGCTTTCAAAGGATACTATGTATCAAAGTTCAAGTTGGTTGAAAATTAATTAATTCTATCTAGTTCTTTGAAATACGTTGGTCTAATGAAACGGGGTGTACAGTGTCAAGCATCATGGCAAAAATGAAAGTAAAACAATATTTGGCAATAAATATTCATTATATTTAAAATAAAAAGCACTCTTCAGTAATGGTACAATTGAAAACAATGCGTATGTACACAGGATGGGCAGATTTAGGTGGAATACCTCTGGACTGAAGGCCAGAATCTTTTTGGAAGTTTTAGGATTGGATAGTAAAAATATATTCTTACATAATCATAAATTGTCTTCGAAAGATATAATTAGGCTCCAGTTAACACTATTATGATGAACTGGACCTGGGCCGTACTGGATCTCTAATTTTTATTTATGAGCATAGGGGCAAAGGGAAATGGCAGTGTCAGGGAGTTATTCCAGTAAGCAATAAAGATATCACCTTGATAAAATGCATAAACGGTACCAGAGTGCATGACAGTTTCATTACGACCACTTGCAGGTATACTCAAAGTCACGATACTTTGCCTAAAATTATTCAATATGGCCGCCTTAAACAAATTACCAACCTCTACGAAACAAATCCTCGAAACATTCGCGAACATTTCAAGGAAAACGTGGTAAGAAAATTTCTGGAAAAGCGTGGTCACAAAGAATTTAAGTAATATCCAAATAAATATTAATAGTAGTCATAAAAGTGACTATTTGCTGTAAAGAAATAGTACAAGTTAATAACACAACAAACAAAGACACAAAGTATTCGTCCTACACCATAGACTACATACGCTCTATGCAAAAAGAACAGAACAGCGCCACTAGAGCAAGTGAATTGAAGCCGAGTCTGAAGTTGGTTATGAATTCAATTTCGAATATCTTGCCAACTGAACGCGAGGTACCCTTATCATTACTCTTATGGACGATAGCGAAGTTTCGTGGCAATGAAGCGTTGGCTACATTGAGTACATGTTCTATACTAACAACAAGCCAGTTAGACAAACAATAAATAAATAAATATATAAATAATTTACGGTCAAGAGAGCTGTTACAAACTGCGTATGACCATAGTGAGGGTAATAAGGTAATTTACACGACTAATACAAAATAAACTAATGAACACAGTGCATTTCCGTTCATGGTTTTTTTTTCTTAAGTTGAATTTCATGAAGCCGAGTATGGGGACTTATACTATAGCATGTTACTCCAAAACCCAATTAAACAAAAACAAAAAATAACAGGGATATATCCAAGAAAGATCTAAGCACCACTCCTCTCAAAGACAAAACTTCTGAGCCCCCTATTGGTACACACTGCATTATTCTTTAGAATAAGAATATCCTGGTTTCACATAGATTTACGTGTTCATTGATATATAAAAATAATTTATTTGCTTCCCTTCAGAAATATCTTGGGTGCACTGTTGTCTTATTAATTAATATTTATAATATAAGAAATGCATTATCAATCCAAATTTTTCTAATTCTCGTTTCTTAATATTGACATAACATTTACCAAAAAATTATTATACCAACTATGGAAACAATACACATCAATTAGTTTAAATCAAGTGCAATATTTCATCATGTAATGAAAGAGAAAGGATAAATTGTAGTACTAACTTTTTTTTAACAAAATGTAATGTTAATATTTAATAGACACTGCTTGAGTAATAAATCAGAGATACTTAAATTAAGTCTCAGCAACTTGGTGAGATTAAATGCAAAGGCATAATCAGATTCACACTTGCCATTCCTGAAAACAAAAGGTATTGTAAAAAAAATTAAAGATTTTAATAAAGAATAGAATTTGCTAAAACGTATTTATATACTTATTAATAGATAAAAATATTTATTTTACCCGATGAACTATTTTCATTTCTGTTTTTCTAGGTTTACCAGATTATGAAAGGAAAAGGTGCTTTGTAGATATTGATATTTTTTAAATCTCTTAGTAATGAGTGGACTTCTGATCTGTAGGTTTTTACTTTGTTTTTTCCCATAAAACTTAAAATTGACAAGTACAATTACCTTGCTAAAAAGGTATTAGCCAAGTTTTATTTCACCTATGGGCACCTTTTCAATATTATGATCTATTTGTCTATAAATGCCTTTCTTAATTTTCATTCAATTATTTCTTATACTTTTTGAAAACTTATATTTTTAAATTATAAGACAGTTCTGAAAAAAGAGCTAAATATCCTGGGAGGATATTAGTGAATAATGTCTAGCAACATAAATAGTAGAAGATAGCAACAAAATAGCTTGAAATAGCAGAAGAGTTGGAACATGGCACAGTAAGTTGATCCTAATGAACTTGCCAATGTAGTCACCACCCAGCGGATAGGGTACTTGCAAGCTACAGTCGATCAATCTGAGAAATTTTCCTAAATAAACAGAGGATGAAGAAGCTTCAACACTTGCTTGCAATGGTCTATTTCTTCTTCTTCATAGGTGTTATAACTCTGGTTGTCTTGACCCGCTTGAGTATATTCCTCCCATACAGTTCCCATTGACTGCTACTCTTTTCCAGTTTCTAACTCCCGTACTCCTAAGATCTTGCAAAATATTATTTTCCCCAAGTTATTTTTGGCTGTCTTCAGCAGCATGGTTTTTGAGGTCTCCATTTTGTTAGTTGTTTGGCGATTCTTTCTTCAACCATCCTCTATAAATGTTCTACCCATGCAAGTCTTTTGGATCGTATTTTTCTGACAATATTCTTTTGTTTTATCAGACTATTTAGTTCATCATTAGTTTTTCTTTTCCATATTGTTTTACTTTTCTTTTTTCCACCAAAAAATTTTGCAGAAGATTTATAAAATTTATATATTTCAAGAAGTTTCTCTTCCAACTGTGTCTCCACCACATCCACCCATCTACTATCATAGAAAAAAATATATAATTCAAATCTGAAGACAATAATCTCAAGAATGTTAAATGTGATTGTGTTAAAATAAATATTAAAGAGAAGAATATTTAATGAAATTTAATGCAGTGTAGGTTCAAAATATTATTGAGCAAGAAAAAGGACACAAATACTTAAATTTCAGTTGTAAGAACCTTAAAAACAAAATTTAGAAATTAGAATTTTTTTTTTTTGAAAATTCTGCACTATTTCAAAAGAACACAGAAGTAACTTAAAAATCATAATAGCGTGGCAAAAGAATAAAACATTTTTTTTTTTTAATGTGTGATATTATTTCAAGTATGTTATTACATCAAAATGGTTTTTTAAAATTTGCAATTACTTTATTGTTCTTTCAGGACACCAATATAACATTTTATCTTTTATCATTGGAAATCGACATGCCTCAACCTACCTACATTATTTCTCTTTTGTTCAGGACCACTCTCTTTATATGATTGTTTAGAGAATGTATTATGATTGGTGAAATGTACTGCACAGCAATAGAAGTATGGAGATTTAAACAATTATCTTTATTTGAAAAAATTAGTCAGAATCCAGTTTCTGAAGTTCATGGAAATGGTCCTTCTAAAATGAAGGAAAGAAAAACTTGTATACAATTTATATTGAATATACAATTTATCTTATTATCCTCTGAAAGACAGTGGTACTCAAGTTTATGTGAATACAATAAAAATTCTTTTAATGGTTTACAAAAGTGGAGAGTTGAATGTATAGAGTTCTTGAAGGTAAAAATCTAGAAATATGTTATCTAATAGATCTGTTGTAATACTTACTTTAGGTACAATAAATTAATACCTTATCAAAATGGTTTATTTACAGTAGTAATATTTTATTGTACTTTTACTGTCTTTAAGAAAACATTTATATGCCTGAAAGGTTTTTGCATAATGACCCAGAAAAAAGTGAATAGTTTAAAATATTTGATTATTTTCATGGAGTATGTATTTGCTATATTATTAGTATTAATAGCAAGTATTAAGTTATTTGAACTATTTATCTATGAGAAAAAAAACTCAAGAACTTTGTACAGAAAATTAAGTGATGAAGTAAGATACATTTTTGAATAATATCTTTCTTGAAATCTTTTATAAACATAGTTATAAAACAACTGTTAAAGACTCATGAAATAATAAAAATCTATTAAAAAACAGTAGATTGTAATAGGTTTTATTTTTGTTTGAAAAAAAAAAAAGAATAAACCATACTTATCCATGTAATTCAGGTATTCATTTATGCAAGGTAAACCTTGTCTGTGCTTATCAGAGTTATTTTCAGTGTTTGAATTAATGGAGGGAAAACTGGGGAATATTCCCCAATTCTTCATCTTATATTTATTTCTAACCAGGGAAAAATAATTCCACTTCTCATTGACTATAATAATTGTCCAAATTAAGCATTGATTTCAACAAGTGGGCAAACTATGTTTCATGGAATATATGTACATCATTATAATAAGGCACTCTAGGAATCATTATAATAAGAAAAATAAAATAAATTGCGTTAGACATGTTTATAATAGGTTAAAATATATAATATATAAGAATTTATAGAAAATTACAAAATCTATGAGATTCTACTAAATGGTGTCCCCTCCCAAATACAATGACATTTTCTTGACAATTTGATAAAGTACTGTACTGAAATATGATTAAGACAATCTTGAAAAATTTCCCTCCCACTCTTCCATATTTTCATTAATTCAAACACTCGTATTTTACCTAGTTACACTGCAGTTACTCAGTTAGCACTCGGTGATAGTCTTATATCTGTTAAATTGGCTTCTAATAAAGATGTTTTTAATAAATAGACAATTTTAAAAATGTCTTTGACAAAAATGAGGTTACAAAACTATAAATATCAAGGACAATCTAGTTCATAAGCCTTGTTGTCATAAGATTGGTTCTTCACTTCATTTTGATGTTCCTTGTTCTCTCCAACTATTTCCTCACCTGTGAATGAAAGAACACAAAAATAAATTAAAGGAAAGCAACATTACTTCTTAATAGTTTGATGGGCTAGTTCTAGAGTTTCGTAACAAAAGACTTCAATACAACCATATGAGAGTCACTTGCCCAGGTAGAACACTCATGAGGAGGTGGAAGTAAGTTGAATAAAAATGGCAATCAATAATGGTTCTTAGTAGGAGTAAAGTTATTTGTAATTTCATTTTGTATTGAAGGACCGTGTATACTCAACATCACACAGAGTCAATTTCTCAATTTCATTGAGAAGTCCAGATCTGTAGTTTTAATAAATATTTTCCTGTAGGGATGTAGTGGAATGAGAGCAAGAGGGAGCTATGGTTCCTTGATAGATGTAAATAATGCTACTACTGCAACAGGATCAATATATAATGTAAATTATTCATCAGATGATCCAATCCACATAATTGGAGTAATACCGCTACCTTGACCACTGCCAGACAGGGAGGGTTGGCTATTTTACACTAATTGATCTGGTACAAGAGCTCCCACTCTGTTAAATTATGTCCTACACCCAGTTATCATGCAATTGAAGATTTTCTTCTATAATTCTTATCTGTTAGTTGGGTTATTTTGAAAAATATTGGTCTCATCCTATCATTTACAATTTTTCTTGTAATGGGAAACAAGATATGTTTCTTTTTTGATAATTTTCATATTTTTTGTTCATTTTATTTATTTTTTGACTCTATCTTACAAATAATTTTTGTAAAAAAATAAAATATAATACTGATGTTGAAACGAAAGATTACTGTAAACTTACCAAATTGTGATGGATTATTCCAAGAAGCTTCTTCTGCAGTACAGAGAACAAGGTAAATTAAAAAAGTTGCAGCACCAATAGCAGAAGAAATGTAAAACATAGTATTCCAAGCTGACTTAGTTTGCTGGAAAATTAATATACAACATAACATAAATATGAAATCAATTTTTTCATAATAGAAATTATCATGTAAAATAGTAAACTTTTAGAATTCATTGAATGTTGATCCGTTAAATTTTGAGCAGAGGAGGGTAAGGTCTTTAAGGAGTACAGTAGACACATTTCATTTGAGCAAGCATGTGGAAACATCAAACGAAGCTTCTGGGGTTCATGTAGTTCACCGGATATTTCTCAACATGTGTGGACATCAGACAATAATTTGACAAAATGTTGGAGTAATGGTGTAACCATGGTATGTACTTTATTTTCTATTCCCGGTATCACAAAGTATAGAACATTAGATAGATTTGTATATTGTGATTTGAAGATGATATTTATGTCTGGGAAATTTGAGGAGCATTTGAGGGCAGGGAGTCAATTCTTTTATTTGATTTCTTTCTTTATTTTTTGGTTTCTGAATATTCTAGGGAGGGGAGAAGGAGGCAAGCGCTGCTTCCTGCCCTCTGTTGGCTATGCCCATGATGAGAATAATAGAAAATAAAAAGGAAGAACTATTTTCAGAATAAATATATAATATTTGAAAAAAATCAGTTAGAAATTATTTATGAATATGTGAAGGACAATATACTAAATTACACTCTGGCAAACAGAGAACCACCCCATCAATTCATGCCAAAGGGCTCAAAAGCTATGGTAGAATTAACATTCCTGCACCCCTATGCAAAATCATGACAAGTCTCTCCCCTAAAAGAGAATAAGTTACTTCTCTGTATGACATTTTTTATGATGTTGAATATGACCTGTTTGAGCAATTAGTTTGTAGGCTGTACACCAGTTGAAAATAATAAAAAAAGAGAAGTAGTTAGCTACTTGGTATAATATCTAGAGAAAATTGTAAAAATATATTTTCAAGAGCTATGAAAGAACAGTTATTTAATCAATATACTATTATCGATTCTGCAGATTATTCCTAAAAGATTTCTAACTAATTGAAAGAATGATAATGTTACAATTAATTATAAAATTAATGATATAATGAGTTTAAATTTGAGATGAATACCCATAGTATAAGTGAAACTTCTGCCTTCAAATGCCACAGACACTTTACTGTGACATATAGACCTCACACTTTACTGTGACAAATTCAATGAAACAAAAAGCAAACTAATGGAAATTTGTTTGTGAAGTATAACTTGTCTCAAAATAAAACTAGTAACTTACATTTCCATATGTAAGGAAGCCAACTGCATAAGGTGCTAGTATACCAGCAGCATTTGCCATAGTATTAGAAATACCATACATTGTCCCAGCAAAGTTTGGTGCAATGACTAATAAATTAGTTCCATTTCCTGCATATTGAGCACCAAGGCAAAGTCCATTCAGAGCCAAAAGAATATTGATCCAGACACGGTGACATCCAGCAAAGGGAAGGAGAGCAAGAGTGATAGCAGCTCCTAATCCAGCTAAAACAATATGTTAAAACAAATAATACAGTGACAACTTTGCAATGCTTTGTCACTCTCATTAATACTAATCTTTTGTTGATTGGTAATAATAAAAACTTTAAATCAAAGATTTTTATTACAGTTTGAGATAAACAATGAAAATTGATATACATAAGAATACAAATTCCTTGGATCTATACTTTCAATAAATATTAAAAACAAAAATTCGTAATTACCGAAGGAAGTATTTTATTTTAATAATTCCTTAATCAGTATATTATAATGTCTTTCTATTGTAAACTTAGTCTTTGTTCTTATTGTATTGTAGATGATCTGAGATAAATATTTTTCTTCAATAAAGTCAGATTACTTTAATGGGTACCATTCAAGTGCAATACTTGTTTGAGTGTTCTGGAAAATTTTATATATATCACTAAAACCTTTTTGCAGACTTTGATTGAGCCAAGTTTGAGTATAGATAAATATTACTGTTATAAATAATAATATACAATTTTTTGACAATAAATTACTTATTTTATTTATTTATTTACCTCTGAAATGATCCTTCTCAAAAATAACTCTTTGAGATATTACTTTTTCAACTGTTGTGGGTTTCTTTATTTTCAGATTGAAATATTTACACAGTAAATTAATGTCATCAGCAAAGAGTACTATTTTACAATATGACATGGAGTATGCCATAATCTTTCACTTACAAGGCAAGCTTCTTGAAGCATTACATCATTTTTTTAGGGTGAGGTAAAGCTTGTAACACAAGCATGTTAAAAGAGGGAGGAGAGAAATGATGATCTGTTAAATTTTACAAAATGGAATTTATGGACCTTCTAAAGGATCATTGTAGAAACATTAAATTTGAAGAAACAAATAAATAAGCAATAGTAGCTTATTTTTGATATGAGTATGTAAATATCTTTGACTAAGTATGAGATTGATAAGGATATGGTAAACAAAAAATGTCATCAGACATATTAAATGGTTGGAAAAGGAGCAATTAATAAGGATCCTATTATCCAAATATACTCAAATTTCAAAGTACTTAGAACCCTGTCTACTCCCACTCATACCATATAGGAAGTCAAATCAATTGGCAACAGTTGCAGATTGAAGAAAGGACTTTCAAAACATATCATCCAAAAAGAAGTTCCCTGCAGAAGTTGTGTCTGACAATTATATACAACTTACTTATCCCATTAAAAATTTTGTAACCAGTAAGAGGACAAACTTTCTTCTCGGTAATGAGCCAGTCTAGAATGAATGTACTTGCACAGCTGGATATTCCTCCAACAACATATGGGATAGCTGACAGAAAGGCATTCTGTGAAAAGAAGTTCCAACCAAATTGTATGATAGGTGTTTATTATCTTGCATTTAAATAATTCACTAACAAAACAATGCTTCAAATATGAAACATTCAATTTTTATTTTATTCAATAATGTTTTATCTAGTAGGTATCAAAATAATCAAGACACCTTAACCATGAAACCATAGAACCTGAAAAATATGTGTGATTAAGAATTACAACTTGCAGAACTTAAAGAAGAATAAGAAAGATAATACTACACACATAATATGAATTATTCAAATAATTGAATGAAGTACTATATGTTGGGGAATATATTTTTTTTCTTTTTATGTTTCATAAATAAGTATTTGATTTATACTCACATTTTCAATTTTATAATGAAGCATCTCACTCATGTAGGATGGTAGATATGTAATTTGGCCAAAGAAATTCCAGCCTATACCCAGATGCATCGAGGCACATGCCCATAGTCCTGGACTACTTAGAATTTCTCTCCAAGGTATTGGCAGCTTTTTCTGCAATATCAAGTGTTAAGATTCTTCGTCTTTAAGACTAAATATATGCTCTTATAAAATTATCTAATCCTTCACGGGATTACCACCATGGTCACAGAGTGGTTACATCACTTAAGAAAGAAAACAATGCACTTATAGCGAAAATCTACTTCCTTTATGCTGATTGTTAATTAGTTAATACCACTCTCTTTGTTAAGTCTAGAAGTTAGTAGCAGAATAATTTCTCCAAAATTAATGAGTCAAGTGCCAAAACTGCCAAATATTTAAAATAAATAGAAATATATTGATTTTTATATTCATTTTGTTATTTTTTGGTCACTAGGTACATCAGGAATTAACACTCTCATCCTCAAAACTTACGAACTTCGTACATGGATCGATTGGTATAATTTGTTTGCTACCAATTTGTAAAGAATTACTCTTTGCATTTTTAACTTCCCGTCTTGCCGTTGACAAAAAAGAAATTATTTTTTATCAATTATTAGAATCTGAACAAATAATAACAGGGTAACAATATCCCTAATATTTCAACATTTCCACTTATAACGAATGAGAAGAGAATGACCTTGCCTCGCACCGAGATGGTGTTTTCCGGCAGTTCAAGTAGAGTACTCATTACCTTTGTCGGTATTGTCAAATATTTAATTTTCGCGAACCTTTTAAGCTTCTGCAGTTTGTTGAAGTTAAAATCGCTGTTATCTTAAACCGTGACTGGGAAATGCAAAAAAAATAAATCACTCGGATAACAATATTCACGGAGCAGGGTGACTGTTACGATGATCGCAATACTACTATAGCATACGGTTGGGCAATACGTTGTCTCAAACGATTAAAGCACCATCTCATTGTCCCATTTTACCACCCCGAAATTTCCAGTTTTTGAAACCTCCCCCCATAAAATTTCAATGTTTCACAACCGCGACCTCTCGTGGCCACCCCTGCTTAAACAAATATAATCTTCTTCGTTTCGTTCCTTTTCATTATCACTTCCTGACAAAACTGGTTGAGATCATATTCCTATGGTATTTTGCAGTTTTATATCAAATATTATGTACGCTATGGCGGCTTCTGAGGTTTTCCTGCCAGAAGATAAATATAAATAAATTTATTGTAGAAAAAGCAGTCACAAACTTCATATGATTACGTGGAGGTCAAGAAACTAAACTCTCCGAAAGCAAGCAAGGGATAATCCCAGCGATGTTTAAGATAAAACAAGAATTTTTTAAAATCGCAAAGTAATATAAATTAGCACTGTTGTATTACGAAATTATTTTAATATATTTTAAAGAATTTTCTTGTATGTTCTTGTACGTTTTTAATGCCTAAGGTAACGGAAATATAACATAGGATTGGAGATGGATTTGTTTCCGGAAAATAAATTAGCGCATGTTCATACAGTTTTTAACTGCTTTTTTGGGGCAGTAAATTGACTGATGTGCCTCCCTTCCATTAAATTTTTGCTTCAATCGACTCTTGTCACTGACCTTTAGTCCCGCCTTCCCTTGCATAGCCTCGATGTACTTGCGCTCCGCTTCTGTGATACGAGGGTGCTGGGCTGGAGAGTCGAAAACGCAAATGAGCCAGGGGATGTACCATAGCACTCCGAGGGCCCCCGTTACGTAGAAGACGAGTGGCCAACCACCGAACAGCGCACAGTTACTTAGGTAGCCACTCAATGGCATCGTGATGACTGTGCCTACATAACTCCCTGCGAATAAAAGGTTATACCTTGCTATGTTTTGATCATTGAGATCCTAAGAAATGTATTCATACCATAATACGATGTATTACAAACATTATAGTGAAGAAATACAAATATTACAAGACGCAGTTGTCGAATTTGATGATTGATTGATATTCTATTATTTTCATTTAAAATTGAAACCAATATCAAATTATTTTTAGACAGGAGTGTAATGATATATTACAGGAAATATTTACTTCTCTTCAAAATATTGTTGACTTTTTATAAGAAATAATATTAAGAATAATAATAATTGTTATTACATTTGTAAATAAAAATCATTAACGACTATCACAATACATCATGAATATTAAACTATTTATGAAGTAAATTTTTTACCATAGTAGACTATTTGTTGTTTTAATATAGTAATGTATTTTCTTATTATTATTACTTGAGAATGACCATGTATACTTACCAGAGAAGATCATGGAGAAACGAGATCGTTCGTTGGGAGGTGACCACTTAGCAATCATGAATTGAATGGCCGGAAATGTAACACCCTGAAATTAAATATTGCTTATATTATTAAGTCATTGTAAATTGTAGACTTTCTTGGCGGGTATCATGAAAAACCGAACAACATATTGTAAATTATCATATCTTAAGATAAGAACACAAATATCATAATTGAATGTCTTGTGCTGTATATGTTTTGTGTCATTTAGGACTCGCAATATATAGGAACAAGTAAGTGGGCGACTCCCGACGCTACATTCAACCTATGGAATATGGGACATTTCCGACAATATTTGTTCTAAAACTTTTATTATCTTGGAACGCCGCAGGGTAAGGGACGCTAAGGACTCGATTACATTTACTTGAAAAAGTTCCAGAATCATTAGAATTCCTTACCTCAAAGAGTCCTTCCAACAACCTCGTGATGAAGAAGCACCAATCGTTAATCCAGAGAAGGTAAGGTGATACAACTGTGAGTACAGCGGTAAGGAAGACACCAAGACCAAACACCAATTTCCCTCCGAAACGCTCCGCAAGCAGGCCTCCAGGCAATTGACCCGCTGCGTAACCCCAAAAGAAGGCTGCCAACATCAGACCTTGGCGCTCTTCATCCCAGATGAACTCTCCAGACTGAAGAACACGAAATTTTTTAGTGTCAGTGTGTCAAAAAGCTCTGACTCCTTGAAGAGACCCAAAACTCATTTTACATCAGCTGAGTAAGACTGGGAGTCATTCGGGACGCTGAGGTAAGGATAACAGTTCTTGAGGATCTCATTTTGAGTTTGAACCGCAGATGTCAAGTAGTGGCACAGTGCTCTAACCACTAAGACACACCCACTCTGAGTTTCAGTATGACAATAAGACATGGGCGTATCGAGGCTGGGGCAGGGTGAGACATCTGCTCCACCTTCCAAGGAGGAAAATATTTTAAGAAATAAAACAATTTGAATAAATAAAACAATAAATTACGAATTTCTATAAAAGTCTATTAACTGATTGGTTTATTGTATTTCAACATTTTGAAAGAAACTGTAAACGACTGACTCACTGGAAGGGCATACGAATGAAAGCGACGAGTCGACTTCCCCAACTGGATGGAAAGTATATGTTTTCTAAGGGCAATTAATGGTGGCTGTGATTACAAAATTGCAACGAATATTCGCAAACTATCGTCCATAACTTATTTAAAAAAATAAATAGTGTTCTTCCTTACGTTTTTGTGTATTATTGAATTGCTTCATCTTCCCCATGAAGGAGATTGAATTAAGAAAACTGAACCACCTTCTGTTTTAAGCAGGATTCGTCCACGGAATACGATATAAACTTATAAATATCTATACTTATAAGCGGAGTTGTCCTATTCATCATCGCGGGTAAAAGGACTATTTTAAGAGCAAGGAACTTTAATTTTTTCTTTCGTATCATACTCACTATGAAAGGGGTGATTTTTTCCCTTCAGAACCTTCGCTACATCTCACGAACTGAGATATTACCACAATTTTTGTTAGTGAATGCTATCGGTTTAAATATCTGAAGACAAAAATTCAGATATTTTCAATATATCACTTTTAAATGGCTGAAAATAAAAATGTTTAATGTGTTGTCCTCACTGACTCTCTGAGTCAGATAATAATAATAATAAATTTATTGTCAAAAAACAGTACAGACTGCGTATGACCACGTGGAGGACAATAAACTAATTTACTCTCCGGAAGCAAGCAAGGGACCATCCCATCAATTCCGATCAAGGGCCCTAAGGCAGAGGCGGATTCAAAAATTTCAGCAAAAGTTCCTAGATAAGATAAAAAGTTAGCTGCGAGTTATAATACATATATTATGTCAATATGTTTGTAATTTAACGCAAATATGTTTGTAAATTTACATGTAAAAGTTATTATCGAACTATAGATTATTCTGATTCTCAACGCATAAAAGTAACTATTAAAGATAGGCATGAAGGAAATGTTTTCATCTTACAGAGAAATAATTTTTCGGTTGGCGATTTAAAAGGTTATGAATTAAGACGAAATGTGATTTTTCAAAGTTTCGCAATATATATTACGAACTAACCAGAGATATCAAATCGGTTTTGTATGCTAACCTGCCAATTTTGTCTATATCTCATGGTGAAACGAAAGGTGAAACAATAACATTAAAAGAAACATCCGTGCAATGCTGAGGCGGGTCACTTGTCTTATTTTATATTTCACTTACACGTGTGTACTCTCTTGTTGTCTCATAAACTGTCATCTTTTACCTGTCCTGCTACTACTGTCAGCAGAGAAATTATGTAGATTCGAGTTTACGCCATTACATTCCTCAACCAATTGACCGGATTAAATGAAATTGTCATTAAATTAAATGAAATATCTTCAAATTTAACGTAAAAATTTTGTGTCTACACAAAATTAATTTATCCATGATAAAAAGATAAAGATTTTTATTCTAAACTAAATCTTATCGAATTATTATTTCGTAAAAAGGAGTATTTGCATTTACTTTAAATATTGATACACGGTTTTTTACACACTTTTGTCTAAGTTTCATTATTTAATGTTGTTGTTTTTTTTTCATGTAAAAATATTTGCATACATGGGCACTTAAAGTATGTCTTTGAACCACAAAAATTGAAGAAATTTCCTTTTACTTGGAGCCTATTTCACTAAAATCCACCCAGTCGTATATAAGATTCACACTCTGAAACTGAAGCCGATAAAATTTCTGCGCGGACAGTGAGTCAAGAGAAGTAACTACTTAACTTACATATTTCGTATGAGGTTCCTTTATAGATCCAGGGCAGGTGTCATCATCCAAAGTATCGTTGTCATAATCTGGTGGCTCCGGCAGAGCTGTGTGGTTCACCATGGTGACGATTGCCACCGACAAGTTGACTCGCAATGCGTACAGAGTGGCGATGCCTAAGATGCCCATGACGCCAAATACATATCGCGTCTTTATCAGATCTGCATGAAGGAGAAGAAAGATTAAGTTGACACCCAATGATTAGTATGTTGTTAGTTCATCAAAAACCTTCACAAACGTTTTTCTCAATTACAATACATAAAAGTGATATTACAGTGATATATAAAATTCCAGTACTATAAATTTTTCACGAATATCTATATATTGTAAGAAATAATTAGTTTCAGTATTTCTGAACATTTGACACAAATATAAGGAGTCGTATATTTTCGGAGTATTAGACAATTTGAAAATGGAGGTTGTCTTGTGACAGGAATCGCGCAGTCTGGCAAGCTGGTTTCAGCAATTTAAAGGAGGAGGTCTGGTGTGTTTTAAAATAATGGCAATAAGGGATGACACGAAGGAAACAATATTTGTTCGAAGCACGCTTTTAGGCGAGGTTGAAGGGAAAAATAAATATTTTAGTGGTATATATATTTTCGTAAGCCCGTGTGAGGGACATGAGGAATCGTAATTTCTTAAGTCTGAAGAGACGCAAAATTAGCTGTCCTCCAAAATTGGTGTGTTGGAAAACGAAAACAAGATCTAAACAATTTTGAAAGGAGGAAGGGATATGAGAAATCTTAATTTCATCGGTTTGGAGAGAAGACCAAAATAATTGTCTTTGGGAAACGCTGAAATATGTAAACATGTCCTGACAAGTTTGAGAGGAGATGGTGGTATGTTGCGAGGCGAAAGAGGGGAAGGGGGAAACATCTCTTGAAAACCTTTGTGAGAAATACAATGGTGCTCAGTTTCGTAGAATTAAGAAGACGGGAATAATAGGTCTCTTGTAAAGCGACCCTTTTACAGGAAGCAGACACATTTAGAAGATGTTTCGTACGAAAGGTCTGAATTTTAAAACCTAAACCAGACAGACAAAAAAAGGGAAGGATTGGCGACCACACGAGCGTGCGCGCGTAGACATTGATGAAGGACGGTTATCGTCGTTTGGCAAACGTGAGAGTCTGAAGTGTTATGTTGTGGGGGCAGAGAAATGGGTTCTGTCTGGCAGAATGAGAGAAGGGCGACACAAGTGTGTTGATATTCAATTTGATGTCAACTTTCGAAAAAATAACAGGCCACCATGCTCGGTGTTTAGCAATTATACCGATATCAGCCATTGGTGGGTAGGAATAACTACGTAACAGAAATTTAACCAATTGGAGGAAAGTCTCGTGAGTGAAAAATTGTTAGGAATTGGCTAAAATTAGGAGTGACATCAGTGTAGGGCGGGGGGTTCTCCGTTGTTCAGTACCGTCAGAAGAGTGGGGAGTTGATTATTTGAGGTTGGAGCAGAGACGCTCCACGAGCTTTTTTTCGTTATCAGATTGTCATCAGGACTATCAGTATATGCTCTACGTATCATTATTACCCGTATTATTGTTATTACGAGTTCTGATTTCGAGTTCGTCATTATAAGCATTGTTGCGAGACTTTTAACTTTGAGTTTTCATCGTGATTACGATTTCTAATTTTGAGTTTCATCAGTTTGATCATATTGTATTGAAGAGACATTTTGGGTGTCAATGCATTATTAGCGACTCTTCGGTTTATTTTAGAATATTGTTTTGTTCTAAGAAGTTAAATGACATTAATGAACAGACCGGTTAACGTAGAGATCGTGTGAATGATGAACAATCTGACTTTATTAAGAGTCAGTACTATAAAATTCCAGTACTATAAATTTTTCAGGAATATCTATATATTGTAAGAAATAATTAGTTTTAGTATTTCTGAACATTTGACAGAAATATAAGGAGTCGTATATTTTCGGAGTATTAGACAATTTGAAAATGGAGGTTGTCTTGTGACAGGAATCGCACAGTCTGGCAAGCTGGTTTCAGCAATTTAAAGGAGGTATGGTGTGTTTTAAATTAATTATTACGGGAGTAGGAATTACACTCACGTATTCATCAAGTTTCGCTTAAGATGACTTCGACCAACATTCAACGTCCGGTAAGAGGTTCGAACAGGTATGGTGACAGCAGTTAATCTGGAAGGACTTTTGTTCGGACGGGACCACTGTGGCGAGATTTGGAGTCAGGGCTCCCAGGACTTCCGCAGGTTAACGACAATCAACGACGGTTGGTGCTGTATTTCTCAACATTGATAAGGTAATTCTTTGAAGGGCCATTATTGGTACCTTGTTCACTTTACAGTGTGTATTCGAAAATCTCATGAAGTGAAACAAAAGCATGCCAAAGACTTTCGTGTGACTTTTATTATTGAGATGCTTTATATGAAGACGAGTTGCAATAGTGAAATGTGGTAACATTTGTATGATAAGCGATGTTAAAGAGTCATAAACTAAAATATTTCAAAAGGACTCCTACCGGTAAAGTGATAAAGTCAGTGATGTGTAACTTGGTAGAAATTAATTGCATGTCTTTTTGAGGGAAGTGTTTAAAGGGAAACAGGGAAATACATTGTTGTATTTTGTATTTTTGGATAATAATAATTAAACCAATATTTTATAAAAGCTGTGTTTTCTTCACGAAGAATGAATGTGTATATCACGTAAATTATCGACCGAACCACGATCCTCTGTAGCCATTTTTGTAACATATATTATATCTGAGAATGCTTGCCGAGTGGGCTAGGTAAGTGCATTTATTAAGTAATGGTATATATTTACACCCATATTTATTATATTACAATTGGCACTGAAACGTGGGGCTTGCATTATTTACCCCATATTTATAATTATATTACAATATAAATGCGTTATTCATAAGTAAATTATACCAAATTCCCTTACATTGCTCTATATTAATGCAGAAAAACTTTTGATTTCTAAAAGCATAATAGTCTTAACTAAACATAAGACTTTTGTATAAACTCTAGAATTTACGAAAAAATAGACTTAATAATAATTTTTTTTACAGTAACACATGATCTGGGGATAAACTGAGATTGGAGTTTCACTAAGGAATAACGTGATAAGGGGGAACCTTCATTATTTTATCATCTCGTAACATATTATTGCGCTGATATTCAGACTTTGAATAAATCTGTCGAAATTTAATACTAGGAGTAAACACAATATTACAATCTTTTAAAATTAGTTAACTTTAATTATACAGCTACTGATTAATGAATTTTTGTCGATTTACTTGCAAATATTTGTTTGAGAATCGTTTGAAGTCTTTCTGGTAAGTTTCGAAAACTTCATTCCACTCTAATTTTTGTATGCGGTTTGTTATTCGTCCATCTGCGGTTTCAAAAGCGAGGTCGGGAGTTCCTCACTACAAACAAGACCTGATTATATCATTTTAGGTGATAATAAAAGGATAACACTCTCAACTTTAAGTATAAAAGACCGTAATACAACTTAGACGAGGATGTCTTTTTCCAGTATTTGCCCAAATTTCAAATAATATAAAGGATGTAACAATTGCGTAGAAGTTTCATTCTTTCATTGTCATGTATTTCTATAACTGGTCACTATTCGAAGTATTAGACTGAACTTTCTCATTTAACATATTTATTAAAATGATGTTGGATCCATCTGGACCAGTATTTATAGTCATATATATATATAGAGAGAGAAACATAATTTTATTCTCCATTACGTCGTTACTGACTATCGTTCATATCACACAAACCCAATACTTCAACGCTATCTGTGCAACAGTTCTTCATAATAGGTAAGGTCAGTTCTATAATTTTTCCCGATCAATTTCATTGAAATAAGAATAAGCTACGGGTTATTTGTATTTAAACAGAAGTGTTGTCTGATTCTTAGCTCCGATCATATAAGATAAAATTAAAATTTTATTTTTAAGTTGTGTACGATTTCTTTTGTCTACTCATTTCGAGTATCTAATTAAACATAAAATTATTATTACGTAATTAATGTATTGCAATCATATGAAAAAAACACCGATTTGATGTATGGCTAATCTTGAAATAGACTAATTATTTATCAAACTTTAAATCTTTTCCCATAATTTTCTTCAGCTGCAACCTTTAAATGATTTATTTATATTATCCTTTTAGTAAACAAAATTTAGAAAATGTGAGAACAACACATTCTCATTTCTTCGAGGAACAAAATATTATGAAATCCATTTTTAAGAGATAGTAAGCAAGAAAAATGTTAATTTTAAAGAAAGGACTTACTAGCTTGTTACTCCAAGTCCTTAGCAATCGAGTTATTGTAAAATAAAACCTGCAGAACTTCTTTCATTAGTTCGTGGTTCAAGATTTGAAAATTTTTATATGTAGGACTACTATAATCTCTAAGCAATACAATATTAGATTCTTTTTTGTTAAATTGCATTTCTAACATCTAATAAAACCAAAACATATTACAATTCCATTCTTCACTAACATTATTTCCTTAAAGATATTCATCAGCAACCAGCAGTACATGTGTGTAATGCGTTTAGCATTTAAGAGGGGCAAGAAAGTAGAATTTTCTTTTCTGGAACGGAATCAGTTTGTCGTCAAAATTACTAAATTTGATCAAGTATGATATCTAATTTATAAGTAAAACGTTAACATAAACTGTAAATTTAAAAAATATCATATTAGAAATAATTAGTAAAAATTATATCCAGATCTCTTCGGTCCAGAATAGCCTTTGTCACATTCATGGAATATGACTAAAAACATTAAATGAAAAAAATCATGAAGTAACCCTGAATCATATTATCATTAATGTACTAAAATGAAAAAAATACCAAATACTATTACAAAAATTATGTTCCATAATAAGTTTTTATAATATTAATTACCAAAGGGGGATGACTTCATTAAAAGTGTGATAACAAAAATGAATTCGAAAGTATCATTACAGTCTCACACTGAGAAAATAATATAAATCTGAAGAGAATACAACCAGAATTCTAATATCTTATCTATAATTCTGTCCAATGTTGGATATAAAATATTCATAGGAGTCATAGTTTTTCACACTCCTCAACGACAATTGGTAGCACACGTGTGTCATCCTGGACTAAGATATCCGTGGACAAAGGCATAAAGCTATATCATAACAATGTGCTTTAGACGATAGTAATACTATTTGTTTTTAACAATTTATCATTTTTCAGGATGGAGTATACCACGCTGAATATTACCGAAAAGACTCCTGTGTATTTTTTCCACCATCATAGGGTAATGTTGATTAGGTAATTACGATAGAAAATTTATATTTCTGACATACGATCTACGCAACAAATATATCAATAGTAATAAAAGTTAATTATTTGGAATGTCTGTGGTATGAAGATCAAAAAAAGTAATCCATTATATTATTTGAAATTTCAAAGGACTTTCCTTAAGGATTATTGCAACTAAAATGCAAAAAGCGTTATAGTGAATTACAGGAGCAGAAAAACAATTAAAATTGACTGCAAACAATTAAATCAGTAGAAGTGAATCTTTGATTGTATGACTGTAGTTTACTAATGCGTTCGCCAGAGTTCAAATTGCATTACGTGAGGTGGACAATCCACTGAACGTATTATCTAAGTGACCGGATCGTAGAAGCAAAATTGTACAAAAGCTATGAATAACGTGGTTTTCAAGTACATAATCTAAATTAAACAAAAAAAGAAACACCTTCAGAAGTAACTATGCGCTTCGTTTATTAAACTTTCTGTGTGAAGTGTATGTTCCTTCTGTCTGAATTTTAAAATAATTCGTAATTTACCTACATAATAGGATACAACAATGAAAACTATTTTGGTATTTTTTGTGGGTTTCCTTCGTGGTATTTAATTTGTGAAATTAACAAACGTGAAAATGTAATATCGCGAAAGTAGCGAAATATGAAAACTAACATAGGAATTTATTACATTATATAAGAACCTTGAGGAATGCCAGGAGAAATGAGCTTAAAAATCCAGACCTGTTGACAGATGTTATAACCAGAATGTCCAGTGATGATTATTTTAAGTTTCTTTTAAAACCCCAGGCAACGCTGGGCAGTATCTTTTTTCTATTCTTATTATAAAACCAATTATCATAACAATATTTTCTACGTAAAAGATGAAGCGATCCTCAGCTCTTTGAGAATGACTGAGGGGAAATTTTCTCATAGTTATGTTTCGGGTTCTAGGTATGGGGGTAGTTTTAGAGAAAACAATTTTCAATTTCGAACTCAAAAACTAAAAAAAAAATGCTTCTTGTGAAACTTCTGACAAAATAACAAAGTAAGCCCAAGATAAAAGTTTCATGATATAAAGAAAAAATTCCAATGTATTCCAACAAAAAATCGTTACTTCTAAAAACAGATTAACAAAGACGATGTAGCTTCGGGTAATAAATTTCGAAAACTCAAACTGAAGTAAAAGTTTTGATATGATTTATCTCAGTTAAATGTGTTTTTCCAACAATTAATTTTTGTGTTGTCTAATTCAAAATTAGTTTATCAAGAATATTCCGTCCTTGTTTTGAGTGCCCACGTGTATCACTAAGAATTAAAAGCATAACTTAGGGAAATTAGTGGTGCAAAATCATTGGACATGTTTTATTTGTACTGTATTGTCTCCACTAAATTGTTGGATTGTCGGGGAATTAAAGGTACCGAACTGACTGAAATTGGTCATCAGTAAATGAGGGAAACCACAGCTGAAAATCTCAGTGTTTAGTCGAGCACGGTACCGAATCTGTTCTCTCACTCTTAGTGGTATTGTGGAAAAGAACACACCTCCACTGCGGGTTCGGTTCTTATCATTAGTGTATCTAGTTGCTGAATTGTATACGCCTCTGTTTGTTTGACTAAATATTATTCAAGTCCCTTGAAACAATAAACGAATGTGATAGAGTAGTAGAGATAAATTGTTTTATTTTCAAGAAAAAACTACAGATTAGAATGCAATACTAATTACACATCATGGACACAATTAATGGAAATTAGTTCTTCGCATAACGTAATTAAAGTGATAAAATTAAAGAGAACGTACCTTGACATCGATCAAACACAATCCCAATACGAAGCATGAATGAAATTTATCCATTTACCAGAATCACTGTTCATATAAGTTCGATTTTTAAATCGACCTTTTTGTCATCAGGGAATCACACAAATTTGATGTGCATAAAATAAACGAAAATTTTCACGTTTACAATATTATCTACACACACATATATGAAATAGTAAAATCGAGTCAGTATCTCAGAAACAACGGGAATGGAGGTGTCGTATAATGTATCCATTATCTTTCATAATTAGAATAAATTTTGTTGACGGAAATAATATTCATTTTTGGGTAAAAAATCTGAAAATACTCTGCAGTGTGTCTCCACGGTTTACCGATACATAAATACGTTCACTATTGATTAAAATGTTCTTGTCACTTTATTGTCAGTGTAAGTAAGCTACTACTGTAGAATACAGGTATGAGAAAATAGTTATGCTCAATTTCTTACGAAGTTTATATCACGAATCACTTGTGAGTAAATAAAAAACTTTGACCCATTCATTAAAAAAACGGAAATTTAAATTTTTTTATTGGAATGATCATTTTTCTGGATGTACCCCTCAGAACATCAAATGTAAAAACTCCCAAAATTCTCGATAATGAAGCTCTCTGATAGATAATTACAGTTTAACTTTTCTGTGATAAAATGTAAGGAGTTCTGCGTTTGTTGGAGAGGAAGGAGAAGCAGGATAAGAAGGTATGAGACGGTCAGAAAGAGAACTCGCGCATACGCACCACGCCATTAGTCTTCCGCGCACTCTGACATCAATTCACTACAGATAAATCGCGCTACATACGTGTCGTATATGTAACGTGTTTGTATTGTGTGTGGAGATGTACCCATTCAACAATTGTCGACCACTTACCCTCTGTATCGTTGGGCAGATCGTCGCCAGGCAGCGGTAGCGTCGCGCTCTTGCACACCTTGGGGTCATCGTCGTCGCCCAGAGCGCGGATCTCGTATCTGTGCACCATGGCGACGGTTGCGGCGGCAGCGCTGGCAGCGGCGACGGCGACGGCGGCGTCGTTCCTCTGGGCGTCCGCCAGCGTCTGGAGGTGCGGCCTCATCGCCCCGGGTCTCTTGAAGGTGCGCCCTGCTTCTCACTCGCCTCCTTCCTCCCTGTGAGAGGGTGCGAATAAGAAAGGAACACACGGGAGCGCGAAGGGAGGGGAGCAGCTGAACACGATGCAGGAGGTGGGGCAGACTCGAGAGAGGGTGAAGAAAGGGACTACGATGACGGGAGGCTCTGCGGGGAAGATGGGAGGAAAAGAGACAGAAGATGTGAAGATGAAGATGAATGAGAGGGTGGTGGAGAATTTGGACTATGAAGAGAGAGATCTTGATGAAAAGGGGGATGTCACGAGGAGAGTGAGGGAGAGAATTCACAAGGAGAAAGAATTTGACGAAAAGATAGCGCTGGATATGGAGAAGAAAGTAGACACTAATGAGGAAATAAAGGTGGAGAACACCAGAACTATAGGAGAGGAAGGGGCAAATATGGATATATCGATAGAGGAGGGAGAAAAAGAGGCACGGGCGCAGATGACGTAGTTCAAAACGTATTACGAAAGGTCGAAGTCCTGGTGATGAGGTTAAATATTTTGGAAAGAATATTCGTATTGATAAAACTGTTTGTCGCTTGCTCTATATTTAGCACCTTAACCTCTCACATGACCCTTATATAAAAATGTTGAACATTTTTGAACAATTATATTACATCCACTAAAACTACTCTTCATTCTTTCATTTATTCTAATTTATTCTTGAAAAATTAGAAAAATTGAAAAAAAATGGACACATTAAGGACACCCTAATAATAATCATCATAATAATAAAAACTGAATTTTTTCCCGTTCTTATTCTGTTTATTGGAGCGCGACCGGAACTTATAAACTTAATATCGGTACCGCACCCACAGAATCGATTTATTAGGGTCCCTGAATTTTTTTTCTCGATTGGACTCTGGATGGTCCAAGTTCAATTATGCATATACTCGCTCATACCATTATGAATTAATGCAATTGAGATAAATTTGAATTTAAATCGAAACGTTAAATTTATATGTTACAGCATGCAGTAGAGCACCTATGATGCAATGAGTAGACAGTTGAGGATGTAAAATTTGAAAGGCAACAACGATTCCTCTACAGCGGCAATGGTGTGAAGAATCAGAACATTCTCCCGATTGCGAACCTCGCTTTCCTTAATAGGAAAGATCAATCACTTTCTGCTAATTAATATTTCTCGTACGATATAGAATTGATGTGTCATTCACGACTTAGTATAATGTTAATTTACATTACTGTATTATACTACCTTTTATTTGCATTTTGGTATATGTGTCTACGATTGTTATGTCCTAAAGAAATATAATCTGCCCTAAAGATGTTTCAGAACTTAATTTTATTCACAAGAAACTAATAAATTATGAAGTACTTGGTAAAGTACCCGTAATATATTTGTGGCTTAACTTTAGAGATAACACCTACCACTATACACTGAAGGTTTTTTTAATAAGTTCCTCGAGTTAATGTAAATAAAATATTACAAGAGTAAAAATTTTATTGAAAATGATTTACAAAATATCTAAAATAGTCGAATTTAAAAATACGTGTGCACCAATTTTATTTTTATAGTTTTTGGTGTAGGGAAATTATACTTCTTAAAATCAGATAAAATGTACCAATATTTTTATACATACATTAAGCCAGATAAGTGTCGTTGAATCATTTAAACAATTTTATGTCATTTTAAGAAACTTAATTGTACTCTGAGAGGGGAATATTTACGATGGTCAAATATAGCAAAAATACAATATTTTCTAATCAAGATATTATAAAATACTCGACAATACATATCTAAACTCGTGTCTCTCTCAGATGTTATCCTTTGCGGTGTGGACTCCAGTAACGGTTGTTTTATTATCAATAAGAATAAATTAGAAAAAAGATTAATATACAGGAATATTTCTGCTCTGAACAACATAATCAAAACAGATGATTTTGATAGACCTTAGGATAAGTTCTGTCTCAAAACCTTTCCGACACAATTATACACGAATTAAGTTAATCGAGAAAGTTCTGTTGAACAGTCTTATCTATCTTATGCGATAGAAGCTCTAACCCTCTTCTTTTGTAGAAAACTTGTAAGTTCTCTTTTGTTGAAAACTTTTCAATCTGTCTTTTGAAGTACATCTTCAAAGGCTTCATTTTGGATTCCTGCACCATTTTTATCTGATCCATATTCTCCTGAGACTGCAATTTAAAAAAAATTGTTTTTAATCCACCGTCACATTTCAAAAGCCATTTCAATTTATTTTTTTAAATTTTATAACGCTTCATTTAAAAAGAAATACATAAACACATTAATTGAGATATAAATTATTTTCGTAAAATATAATTAGTAATACAGTTCATTGGTTATTATTTAATATCCAGCGGGAGAAGAAACAATTTATTCATTTACAATTTTTTCACAATTTCTATTCACTATCGTAATATATTGAAGTACATATAAATTTCATATACATATAAATTTCACTCTTGAGTTGTTTTAAATTATGATAATTTTTGTATAATTATCAAATCATTTTGATAATTGTGAGCACGTACATATTTCGAATCAAAATATTATCAAATAAATTATTATTATTTTACTTACCATCAGGAGGATTATTCCAAGGTTGTTCGTCAGCTGTTGCCAAGAGTAAGTAAAAGGCATATGTAACAAGTCCTATGCCGGCGGACATCCAGAATACAATATTCCATGCTGTTCGTGTTTGCTGTGAGCAAATGTTTCAGTTCTGCATTACTATGGCATAGTATACAAAATTGTTGTATAATTGTAGAAATCGTTCAATATAGAATACCAAGGGCTTCTTGTTTTAAAAAAACGCACAATTTTTTCATTTTTATAAAGCTGAAAGTTTTCATGTAGCCCATGAAGCATCAAAAAGAGATGAATACAAAAATTCTCCGTACCAAATTTATTTGTGCTAAAATTATTCATGACTAGAAAGTTCAAGAGAATAATTCATGAATTATTCTGAAGAGGAAATAAAATACTGGTTTGACCAAAGAAATACAGGACTTATCATATTTACTTGAGCAATTGGACTGGAGACACCAGTTCGATAGCAGTACGAGTAAGTTACGATAATGGTAGGGAAAGCAAGAAGATACCTCTAATAATAATACGAGTATAAAGCATAACAACTAATGAGACTAAAAGCGTGCATTAAATAAATTTAACACATTCGTTGTGCGAGGAGATAAAATATGTCTTGACAAAATGCATTAATTAAATACAAAACTAATTAAAATTGTAGTATATATTCTTGAAATGGTGTATTGCGTGAAATGGATTCCATTGAAGATTGGTGACTCCAGCACATCACTAATCAGCTGATATCCTATGCCATGTGGTTACGTCTCTTAGCGAGGTTGTTTGCAGGTGTTTGTCTTGCCTCTAATGTCACGGTTGCCAACTGATGAAAGCTGCTTCTGTTCTCGTCAATGAAGTTAGACAATGAACTTCGACTACGAGGACTAAGCTACTCCTTACATTTTGATTTTGACCCACATTCGATTGCAACTTAAAAATGAACTTTAATGGACAAGTTTTATTCATACCGTTATTATGAACAACAGTCAATTGACAAGACTCGTAGGAAGTATTGAACTCTTACAAATTACAAAAGAAATATTTAAGACATCAAAACTTTTAAATAGGGCTCACCGAAGCTTCTTCAACTCGAGTAAAAATTTAACGTCCTTTTCTCACATGGCGTTTATCAAAACTCAAAACTAACCATTTTGTTTCTCTGCATTAACACATCCGTTAAATATTTAGCAATACCATTTATATTTGAAGATGTAGTTTAAGAACAGTAAAATGATTTCAATCTATGACATGAAGAACCTTTAATTTGTGAGTTGTTATGATTACCCCCATATTAGACTATTTTAGGGTAGGGCAGTGTCATTGTATCAGTGTGTCTTTGTAGAGCAGTGTCTGCTGCGGACCTGATCAGGATTTTTGATACATTGATGATAAGCTTTCTTTGTGAAGATTGACGATTGATATTTTATATAAATTTAAACGGATTGTCCAACGTCCTTGTAAAGAGTTATCCTGATCGTTTGAATCAGTCAGAAATCAATATGTGATACCGTTTTTATGGCATACTTGAATTATTTTTTGAAGATTCAGGAATTTTGTCAAGAAAGAAAATGTTTACCCGATTACTGAACACACAACAAATTGTTTCACGTAACTTCATCCTAATCCGCGTTAATTCATTTTACTTGATTCGATTAGTGATATTGCTTATTTTGTTTTTACATTTAACAATACTACATAAGTGTATAGTACAGTCGCTAGGGAAATAAGAAAGAAAAATCCAGGAAAAAAACATAGAAGTTTATGAGGAAAGTAAATTAAGTAGTGCAGAGATGGTGAATAAAATTTACTATCCTCTTCACTTTGTCTCATTGAGGATAAGACACATTTGCGCTGTCGGCATTCGTATTTTATGATGTAATTTTCAAGTACGCACTAAAGTTCATTCTTAATAGCGCAGTGACATAGTAGGAAGTTCAGCGTGTTAAGATATATAGAATGGGCTCTAATGACCTTGCTGTTGACGAGCTCTTAAAGCCACACACACAAAAAAGATATATAAAGGTTTTTTTCGCAATCGTTCCTCTTATTTTCGGACGTTTGCCACATCGTAGTTTGTACAATTTGAGAAAAAATTGAATAAACTTTGAAAAAATGCTAATTTTTTTAGTTCATAACTCGAAAAGAACATGACTCAACAGAAAAATATTCGATTATAAAAATAATGTATACATTTCCAAAAAAGTACATCATGAATTTTTGTCCGGCGAACAGATATCGGGCCAGAGCGCGATGAATTTAACCAAAATTTCGAAATGGACTCCAAAAGACAGTTTTTCTTTTGTTTTTTGCTTCTAATTCGAAAATTTGACACTTGTTGTGTACGGAATTGTCGTGTTGAGGCAGATGGTGCAGTGGGAGCATACCTGCAGTCATAGCACGAGGCCCGGATTCGAGTCCCGCAACTTTCACCTGGTCGTAGACAATGTAACTGAGGGTGAGCTCTATCTTCAATATCCATATTTGTAACAAATCAACTAGTTAACATGCAATACATTACATACGTAATTAAATAAGATATATGAAAATTATTCAATTTTCCCAAAGCTGCTTAGTACTAGAAGTTCCGGGTTTTCCATCTTCCTCATGAGATAACTTCACGAGATTTTGCTGTTTTTTCTTGTCGCTCCACATATCACACTACAACATACTACTTCTGTGGACAGTGAAGAACCCATCTGAAGAAGAAAGCCATGAAACTTTTACAAGTGGTTTATGTCGGAGAGGTACAAATGAATCCACTTCTCATACGAGCAGTGGCCGGTTGTTAAATAATCAATTTTTAAAACTTGAAAGGAGCACCCTACCTTGTTTTGTGTTCAAAAAAGACTCCCTAAAAGTTTCAGACTTTAAAAATAAATTTTATGGGTCACTACCATGCAAATTTTGGACAGTGTTCCATTTCATTATGTTTTATGTCTTAATATAAGACTACTATAAACATTTTAGATAGAGAAATATATGCTACTAATGTCTTTAAAATGTCTTAATTTCAATTTCAATATTGTCGCCGAACAAGGAAACGCCAACCATTCAAGCCAGGTTTCAAGCTCTTGCCAAGGCCCTTGCAAGGCAAGGACTCTCAGGACAAGGCCCTGTCATGATCTTGTCCGTAGTGTTAATTGCGTTCACAGTGCTCAACAGTTTTGCCAACCCTTTCATGATGTGACTGACTGAATAACATCGACAAGCGAAATACTCCTAATCTCACAACCATATAAGGCAGTTCAAAATCACCTCTGCGACTTATCATAATACCTGGAACCTTCAAGTGTAGTGGTTCATTAAATGTCATTATACTTGTAATTTTATTTAATGATTTCGTTATTTGTACATCAGACAACAAAACCGTGGATTGTAATAAATAATTCATTTCAGCATTTTTTTGAAGTCTTATAAGAAATTGAAAAGAATAAATATTCAAGGGTCCATGGGAGTGCGAAAATATGACGCTTCATAATAGAATCCTTGAACAGCGGAACAAGTTTCGATGAGTTTGAAAAAGGCCTGGCTTCCGTCATGTTCAACAAAAGAAAGGTGGAAGGGGGCAACCCTTATTCGTGCTAGCGTCAGGTTACTGCGTAAGGCTGGCGCCACACGAACTGTGCAAGTGTCGCAGCGTCGCACGACGCATTACTATGCTTCGTNCGTCGTAGAAGCACTATGCTTCTAACGGACGCAGGCACACGAGAGACGCGCGACGATATTACTGTGCGTTCAGTTCTTGGCTTGCGTCCGATACTTTCTGACCTGCGACATTCCTCTAGAAACACGCGACAGTTTCATGGGCGGGAAATAGGAATAAAAAATCATGGTCGTAATAACTGGCGAAATAGTCACGGATTTTATGACTCCAAGGTTGCTGAATCTGAAGTAATATTTAGCATAAAACTGGGGTAACATGGTAAAAAGTGGCTTTGAAGCCGAAAATGTGCAAACTCATTTTAAGTTTTTCTTTCCGTTCAACTCGCGATTTTTCAGTCATTTATGGATATTTCCCTTCTAAATTTTAACTATTGATTGTATTAGTGTAGTTTTCAACTATTGATTGTGAAAGCGACATGAGTTAGAAAGTAGTAACTTATTTTCCAACTGAGTGGTAATTTATTAAACATTTTGTGTGTGATTTTACGAGTTGGTGAATTGAATTGATAAAGTTAAGTGAGGAATTTTCAAGTTTGGTGATTTTACCTACATCATATTAAAGCATAAGGCATAAGGAAGATTTTCATCAAGTTGTAGCACATAATATGCAATAGCAAAAATATTATAGAATTTTAAAGAGCACCGTTCCAGATCTGCTTAGCGATTTCTTCACAACAGAGCCTACGCTGAGAAAAACATTTCTTTGGAATATTGTTTATGTACTTCTGAATTCATTCTATTATTATGTTTAATGAATATTTTATAAACATTTTGTACAACGTAATTTAAGATTAAAATATATTTATAATTACAATCTAAATCAACGCGTTTTTTAATCAATTGAATTTTTTGGAATTTCTAGCATATATTGACATTTAAGTACGTTACAATATTTTAATATCGATTGTTGATTCGCAAAGAAAAATTGCACACAACATTGGCTCACTAGACAACCCTGCAACCGTCTACCCAACTGGATTACAGTGAAATACCCAATAGTGGAGGGGTGCTCTAGGAAAAAGGCACTGCACTCGGGGTCGCAAAGGAAAAACCAAAGTCAATAGCGATACAGTTAACAATCTAGAGTGGTTAGTTTTCTTCGTTTGGAGAGTTATATAAGTTGATATATTTCAGTGAAAATGGAACGAAAATTTCATATTAAGAGCTAAATGTTGATCAACGAAATTCCAAACCGTCTACTTTGTGGAATATTTCCAGCTACAAGAATAATTCAAAAATATATTCATCGAGGTTGGAGATTGCTGAGGCATTGATTCCGGATTTTGAAAATACAGAAGAGTTGGAGAGAAAATTAATAGGCAAAAATTTACATTATAAAATACGTACTTTTTTATTGTAGTGCAATCTATTTCTTATGGTGTATTAGACTTTTGTAATTTTAGACCTATGTTAGATTTTTTCGTTTTACTAGTCAATTTAATTGAAAGTATCTTGCATGTATAAATGTAAAATAATTAAAAATGTTTTATCAAACATGACTTTTTTAATGTTTATACAGTTTTGTTTGGTATAATGGATGAGTTAATTTTTTGTTGGGGGAGCGCCTATTATAATGCGAACAAAAATTTAAATACTAATAATGAAGAATTAAATTAATGCGGTATTTTTAACAAATATTTTTTTTCTGAGCTTGTGCTCAGAACATTATCGAAATATACACTGAGGAGATACCCAGAAAAAGGCATACCCTGGCGGTATCTCCTCTGCGCATGCGTCGTGGTTCTGTCTGCGGATGCGTCGTACTGAGCGTTTGAAGAAACGGACGACGATCTGTTATCCGTGTGTCCTCTCAAAAACGCGCGTTCTATGTATCAACTGCGACACTTTTACTGTTCGTGTGACGCCAGCCTAAGGGCTGCCTACGACTTCTGGCTAATGTAACATTTTAGAAAGTCTGTTGCGATGACGTAGGAGGGATGACCATCTGACCGACTACCTTTTGTGTAGAATTGGTGACCTCAACTTTTGGAAATTAAGCCTTCAACGAAAACACTACATCACGAGACGAGGCATCACGTGATTAGAGGACGATCACTGATAGACTGATTGAAGCGACATTAAAGATCATAACCAATCGTGGGAGATCACGTGTTATACACTTTTATGTAGTATTGGATAAAAAGAGTTCATGACGTATGAGTTGGGCGGAGTCAAACTAATAGTACCGAGTAGGAGAAGAGGGGATGAGAATATTTAAACGCAGACTCATACGCTTAAGATTATTATTAGAGAGATTATTAGATTTACTACGATATACATTATTAGTAGATCATTAGATACATGTGATCATATCTGAGAGATCAAGAGAGAGAGAGAGAGAGATCACAGATCGCGAGAAGTCTGATCAATATTCGTCAAGTTTGCTTTTTATTTTCAAAGTCGAAACCCGACTATTACAACTCCGACATCCGGTGACAATTATCAGCTCGTACAAAATGCTTAAATTTACCGTGAAGTGTAACCTTAGGACACTTGTATCCAAGATCGATTAAGTGATCGAGATAACCGAGACGCGATCGATATCGGTGAACGTGCAGTGGAACCTAGCTGGAGTCGACGAGGCCTCATGGGAGACGTTGACTGGAGGGTACCTGACTGGGCATCTGGGCATAATTAGACGACTCCATAGACGTCTCACCTTCTTAGCTCCGCCTCTGCAACTTCTCCCTCAGATAACGTCTGGCGCCGATTCGCAATCACTAGAGGTACTCATTTTCGATGAGCCAATGACAGCTCTCAATGTTAAAAAATTATATGATTGGATGATTGACTTGCGTTAAAGTGTATTACAAAAACAATTGGCAACTGATATAAGCAATCTCATTGGTTGCGGCTGTGCTGCTATCTGATTGGACGAACTTTAGTATTCATAAACATTTAACATGTCCAATGAGCCTTCAGCTTGTACCAAGTGTTTAAACGGACAAGTTCCGTTATTTTTTTATCAAAGAAGAACTAATTATGTAAAGTCAGTGGTAGTTTAATATTCGTAATGTGTTAGTGAGTAGTGGCATGTTGTATCTGCATTTTGGGGGAAATGTTGAAAGGGGAACAGTTGTAATCATGGCATTTATGTATTTGTTTTGGTATAATTATACTAATTTTTTATGAAAAATGTGTTTCCTTTGAGAAGGATTAATGTGTGTTTCACGCTAATGAATCAGCCGAACTCATTTCCTTATCTTTAAATTGTTGCTCTATGACAAGTAGGCATCACTCATTACCATGCCGAGTGGGTCAGGTAAGTGAATGTAAGAGGTCTCTTTCATTTGTTTATTTTTCTGTAAAAATTCAAGTGTATTACAAAACACAATTTAAGTTTATTACAATTGGCGCTCCAACGTGGGCCACACTTTTCAATCAATTAAATTCATTAAAGAATAGAATATTGTATCATAATCACTTTGGGAAGCGTTGATGAAATGCTACAACAAATAACCTCTTGTTACTGCATCCAAGAAACCTTTCCACCAAAAAGTTCCAGATTTTTCTCTATATTTGATAATGGCATATCTCATAACCGAGGATAACTTAGACTAAGGAAAACAGAATTTTTGGAGGTGAGGCAAACTATGCCACTCATGACATGAACATTATTGTGTCCAAGTGTCTGCACTCTGAAGTTTGCATTGTCGCAAACTGAGAAAATAATTTATTCTTGACAGTAAGAATTGGACGCATGATTGATTATACTTCAAAACGTGGAACGTATTTTATGTTGAACCAAAACCTAGAGATGATACTCGTAATATGTAAAACAGTTTTTGGGATCTGTAATTCTTTTAACAACCTGGTAAAACTTACACAGGAGTAAAAAATAATTGGGATCTCACGTTAGAAATCCAACTATGTACGATTGCCATATATTTCTTTTAAGTTTTCCTAGCTTCTTTTTTAAGCTTGGCGCATCGTGGTCCGACGGCAAGGTTGTGAATCCAGTACTTTGAAAATATATTTTTGGTTCATTGAATCAGAAAGAATGGGCACCCATCTTCAGACAATTCTCCGCGTTCCTCCATACTTTCACACAAGGAATATCACAGCAACAAAACAATACAACGAAGTTTCATGAAACTATCTCATTATGAAACATATGAAGATGAGAAGCCCGAACTTCTAGTACCAAGCGTCTTCAGCAAAACTGAATAATATTCATATTTACATATGGGTCATTCCATCCATAATCGGCCTAAACATTCCCCGACCCATTCAGATTTTGCTAAAGAATTTCTGGCGTCTTTGAATATTGTATACGTAAGGAAAATAATGTATATTAGGTTTTTATTAATTCGGTTTTGCTTAAATAATTATTTATTCGATTTTCCCCCAGCGTAAAGAGCACAGAACCGCGTGTTAAAAAATCGGGAAAATTTCGATGAAACCCGCTTGGAAATGGAAACCCACTTAATCTACTAATTGTAAACACTTCATTTTATGGAAAAAGTAACCTTCAGGCACATCGAATGGCAACATACGTTTAGAATTTCTACAAAAATGTCAAAATATCAATTTTTTCGTTAAAAAATTATTTCTCAAATACTCCATCTCAGAATTTAATGAAATTTCGATAGTTGAAAGTAAGTCTAATAAACTCTAATTCCACCAATTGTTGGCGTGGGAAATTCACAACTTTAAAAGTTATAGTAATTTAAAGTTAAAATTTTGATTTTCACGTATTTGAATTTCTTGTTAACTCATCACGACTTGAAAACCAATAAATGAATTATAAACAAACACTTTGATTTTTAAAACTTTATTACACAAAAGATCAGATGAGTCTAGTTTCAAGTCTTCAATTTTTGTTTCAAAAAATGCTCCGAGATAACGCGTCCGCACCTCACGACCTTGACTTGCGTTCACTGTACTTTTATTTACCTGTATTTACAACGATCGGTAACAGTTGTACCATTAAAAGAAAAGAACATCAGCTGTATGAGTTTAGGTTATTGTGGGTTATTGTACATGTTGTGCTTGTAACTGGTGTTGCTGTTACCATGGAATTACCTAAGAGAAAGTGTTCACTAGGAGGTCACAATACTACGTGTTCTCCTGAAGTTAAATTTAAACATGTGAATACATTTTCTGAAAGAGATCTTTATTTAATTCGTTGTAGAAGTGAAAATACTGTAGAATTAGAAACAATCTAAGTCATGGACATCGGTTTTTAACTTTTTATTCGGGAAAACATTTTAAATGTTGTGATCCGTTTGATAAACATCTTTATCCGATAGACAAATCACTAACGACTATATCAAAGGATACTGAGGGGAAGTTCACACACAATTCCCCATAATTTTGGAAGGAAACAAAATTTGTACCGTGTACCGAAAAGAATTTAACGATTGTTACATTTCTGACGAGGCGAGTGAATTAAATGTCACAATCGCTTGTGTCTCTCAGCCTACTACTGAATCTGTTACTGATCTACCTTTCATTTATGAGTCAGAGAATGAAGAATTAACATCTACAGCGTCGGTATTATCTATTACAGAGACTCCGCTAAATATAGAGAAAATAAAATGAAGGAAATAACATCATTTTCCAAGGAAGCTTTCGACAAACGTTTTTGTTCATAATCAAGGTCAACGTGACATAATGTAGGGTGAGATGAAAGTAAATTAATATGACATTTTCGTAAATTATAATGCCTAACGTAATTTTAAAATTAATCAGATTTTACTTTTTGTAGATGAAGGTGTTAATTTTAATTGCCAAGAGGCAGGAAAAGAAACAATTTCACAATTAAAGGACAAGTTTCAATTACCGAATTATAACAACGAAAAAATCACCATTCTATCAATCATTCCTTTCACTTGGAGTGCGTATAAAATTCAAGAAGTATTTGGAGCAACAAAACATCTTGCCTTGAAAACAAAACAATTGGTTAAGGAAGAAGGTATTCTGTGAAATGCAAAAGCAAAACCAAGATATACATTCAATCAGAAAAAATGGATCAAATACTGAATTTTTATCGGGACCTTGACATCAGCAGAGAAATGCCGGGAATGAAAGATTTTGTTAGTATTCCAGTTGACGGCAAGAGAGTTCACAAACAAAAAAGATTAGTTTGGGGAAACGTATCTGACATACATTACCTTTTTCATGAGCGGTAAGGATAAATATTTATTTATATTTGTATATAGCGTAATTGTATACTAGAGATAACATTCTTTTATTTATTATAGGTACCCTGATATGAAAGTATCTTTCTCAAAATTTGCTGAATTACGAACTTTAAATTGCTATAACTTTTAAAGTTGTGGATTTCCCACGCCAACAATTGGTGGAATTAGAGTTTATTAGACTTACTTTCAACTATCGAAATTTCATTAAATTCTGAGATGGAGTGTTTGAGAAATAATTTTTTAACGAAAAAATGATATTTTGACATTTTTGTAGAAATTCTAAACGTATGTTGCCATTCGATGTGCCTGAAGGTTACTTTTTCCATAAAATGAAGTGTTTACAATTAGTAGATTAAATGGGTTTCAATTTCCAAGCGGGTTTCATCGAAATTTTCCCGATTTTTTAACTCCATATTCTGTGCTCTTTACGCTGGGGGAAAATCGAATAAATAATTATTTAAGCAAAACCAAATTAATAAAAACCTAATATACATTATTCTCCTTACGTATACAATATTCAAAGACGCCAGAAATTCTTTAGCAAAATCTGAATGGGTCGGGGAATGTTTAGGCCGATTATGGCTGGAATGACCCATATGTAAGTACTGAAAGTTAGCTAGTTGAATTGTTACAAATATAGATATTGTGTAAATAGAGCTCACACTGTTGTTACTGACTTTCCAGTTGCGATCTGTGTGAATTAAATGCGCACTAACGTGTTGACTAAAGTCTAAACAGTCTTTTTGACGAAAAATATTCTGTAACAGACATAATTATAAGTAAGAATAATGTAATTTATTTTGGCGGCGGGCTGTATTCTCTAAAAGTATCAAATTTTCGAGTTAGAAGCAAAAAACTAATTGAAAAACTGTCTTTTGAATCCATTTCGAAGTTTTGGTTAAAAGATATTGGCACTTGAGCGCAATATCTGTTCGCCGGAAATAAAACCATAAAAACGTAATTTGTTGGAAGTTGACTGTACATTTTTTGTATACGAATATTTTCCTGTAGAGTTGTGTACTTTTCGAGTTATAAACAAAAAAACTAGTATTTGATTCCAAAGAGGAGGATTTGATTCGAAAATTTTTCGAATTCTTTTCAAAACGCACAACGTTTGTGAGGTGTCAAACGTGAAATTCGGATTCAGCATGTCCGAAATATAACAACAAAAATTTTTCCTCGCTGAACTTCCTACCATATGACTGGGCTATTAAGAATGACCTTTAGTATATATTTCAGGATCACATCATTAAGTGCAAAGTAAATAAATGCGGATGTGTCTAATACTCAATCAGACGTTTGAGTGTGTTCGAATTTTCTGCAGTTAATCTGACCGACACCGGTATTGTTGTTTTGTGTATTTATAGACCTCCTCAATCAGATCTTGACATATTTTTTCGAAACATCAAAATTGTTTTAAAACATATCACACATAAATCTACTAAATCTATCGTTATATGTGGTGATTTCAATATCGATTTCTTGAGTACATCCGACTCTGCACATTCACCAGTTAATCGATTCAAGAATCTTATCGACTCCTTCAACCTTATTACTACGATAAACGACCCCACTCGCCTCTCCGGCTCATCTCAAACATTGCTAGATCAAATTACAGTCAACAATGGAATCTCGTATCTCTCTGAAGTGTTTATAGCCGGATACAGTAATCAACTTGCCCAAGTATTGGCTATTAATAATAAACTAAAACCGCTTAAAATCCTTTACAAATTTACAAGAGAGTTTAATGACATAAATAAATCCATATTTATAAATTATTTGCGTGAAGAAACATGGAAAGATGTTTACAATTGCCAAAACACCGACGACAAATTCAATGTATTTATCTCAATATTCCTAAAACATTACAACTCTAGTTTTCCCATAAAACGCAAGTTAATTAACACAAAGAAATACAATAGATGGATCACCCAAGGGATAAGGATTTCTTCAAAAAACAAACGCCGTTTATATTATCTTTCAAAACGCTATAACCAACCACCCGAATTCCATGATTATTTTCGTAAATATAAGACTATTCTTCGAAAAGTACTCTATGCAGCTAAAGTAATGGAAAGCGACAGGCTTATACTAAAATCGAACAACCGGATGAATTCCATGTGGAATATTGTTAAAAATTACACGTCAACTACTGAAAATCGCGAAGAAAATGTTTCGTTACTAAACGATGGCAAAATCGTAACAAATCCTCAGGGCATCGCAAATTTGTTTAATTCTCACTTCCCAGAAGTTGATAAAATAACGAACTCAGTATATCCAAATCAATGTCCTCCAATTATATCCACCCACGTACCCAATTCTATGTTCACTTCCGAAACTAACGCCAGTGAAGTCATGAGAATCATCAGCTCATTAAAAAACAAATTTTCAACAGGCGTAGATGATATACCTGAGTTTATTGTTAAATTTTCGTCCCATGCTATATTAAATCCACTCATAAATATTTTTAATAGTTCTTCATCGGAAGGGGTGTTTCCTAAAATATTTAAGAGTGCTAAAGTGAAACCTTTACACAAGAAAGGAAACTAACTTAATATTGGAAATTACCTACCAATATCTCTACTAGCCACTTTCTCAAAAATCATAGAAAAATTATTCTATAAGCGTCTTCTAGATTTTTTATCAAAATATAACATTCTCTCTGACGATCAAC